>JAZAQT010000362.1:0-265000 GCA_036417435.1 Inia geoffrensis
TTAGGGTTAAGGAATGCAGAGGGATTAGGGTAGAGCTTAGGGTACGACAGTGATTAAGGGTTAGCGTTCGTGTGAGGCCAAGGGTTAGTGTTAGTGTCCTGGTTAAGTTTAGGGCACGGGTGAGGGTAAGGCTTCAGGTGAGGGTCAGGGTTAGGATTCGGGTTAGGGTTAGGGTTAGGGAATGGGGAGGGATTAGGGTACAGTTTAGGGTACGACAACGATTAAGGGTTAGCGTACGTGTGAGGGCACGAGTTAGTGTTGGTGTCCTGGTTAAGATTAGGGCACGGGTGA
This sequence comes from Inia geoffrensis, assembly GCA_036417435.1. Classification (NCBI taxonomy): domain Eukaryota; kingdom Metazoa; phylum Chordata; class Mammalia; order Artiodactyla; family Iniidae; genus Inia; species Inia geoffrensis. The sequence goes on from JAZAQT010000362.1 coordinate 292, forward strand.
GGGTAAGGTTTCAGGTGAGGGTCAGGGATAGAATTCGGGTTAGGGTTAGGGTTAGGGAATGGGGAGATATTAGGGCACAGTTTAGGGTACCACAACACTTAAGGTTTAGCGTACGTGTGAGGTCACTAGTTAGTGTTAGTGTACTGCTTACGATTAGGGCACGGGGGAGGGTAAGGCCTAGGAAGTGGGTCACGTTAAGGATTAGGGTTAGGGTTAGGGTTAGGGAATGGGGATTGATTAGGGTACAGGTTAGGGTACGGCAATGGCTTAGGGTTAGCGTACGTTAGAGGGCATGGGCTAGTGTTGATGTACTGGTTAAAATTAGGACACGGGTGATGGTAAAGTTTCGGGTGAGTGTCATGGTTAGGTTTCAGGTTAGGTTTAGGGTTAGGGAATGGAGAGGGATTAGGGTACAGGTTAGGGTACCACTGCGGTTTAGTGTTAGCGTACGTGTGAGGGCACGAGTTAGTCTTGGTGTCCTGGTTCAGATTAGGGCACGGGTGAGGGTAAGGCTTCGGGTGAGGGTCAGGGTCAGGATTCGGGTTAGGGTTAGGGTTAGGGAATGGAGAGGGATTAGGGTACTGGTTAGGGTACGACAATGCCTAAGGGTTAGCGTAAGTGTGAGGGCACGAATTAGTGTTGGTGTACTGGTTAAGACAAGGGCACCGATGAGGGTAAGGCCTCGGAAAAGGGTCACGTTCAGGGTTTCGCTTAGGGTTAGGGTTAGGGAATGGGGAGGGATTAGGGTACAGGATAGGGTACGACAATGCTTAAGGGTTAGCGTACGTTTGAGGACATGAGTTATTGTTTGTGTACTGGTTAAGATTAGGGCATTGGTTAGGGTAGTGCATCGGAAGTGGGTCAGGTTTAGGGATGGGGTTAGGGTAAGGGTTAAGGAATGGGGAGGGATTAGGTTACAATTTAGGGTACGACAACGCTTAAGGTTTAGCGTACGTGTGAGGGCATGAGTTAGTGTTGGTGTCCTGGTTAAGTATAGGGCACGGGTTAGGGTAAGGCTTCGGGTGAGGGTCAGGGTTAGGATTCGTGTTAGGGTTAGGGTTAAGGAATGCAGAGGGATTAGGGTACAGCTTAGGGTACGACAGTTCTTAAGGGTTAGCGTTCGTGTGAGGGCAAGGGTTGGTGTTAGTGTCCTGGTTAAGATTAGGGCACGGGTGAGGGTAAGGCTTCAGGTGAGGGTCAGGGTTAGGATTGGGGTTAGGGTTAGGGTTAGGGAATGGGGAGGGATGAGGGTACAGTTTAGGGTACGACAACGATTAAGCGTTAACGTACGTGTGAAGGCACGAGTTAGTGTTGGTGTCCTGGTTAAGATTACGGCACGGGTGAGGGTAAGGTTTCGGGTGAGGGTCAGGGATAGAATTCGGGTTAGGGTTAGGGTTAGGGAATGGGGAGATATTAGGGCACAGTTTAGGGTACCACAACGCTTAAGGTTTAGCATACGTGTGAGGTCACTAGTTAGTGGTAGTGTACTGCTTACGATTAGGGCACGGGTGAGGGTAAGGCCTCGGAAGAGGGTCATGTTAAGGGTTAGGGTTAGGGTTAGGGTTAGGGAATGGGGATTGATTAGGGTACAGGTTAAGGTACGGCAATGGCTTAGGGTTAGCGTACGTTAGAGGGCATGGGTTAGTGTTGATGTACTGGTTAAAATTAGGACACGGGTGAGGGTAAAGTTTCGGGTGAGTGTCATGGTTAGGTTTCAGGTTAGGGTTAGGGTTCGGGAATGGAGAGGGATTAGGGTACAGGTTAGGGTACCGCTGCGGTTTAGTGTTAGCGTACGTGTGAGGGCACGAGTTAGTCTTGGTGTCTTGGCTAAGATTAGGGCACGGGTGAGGGTAAGGTTTCGGGTGAGGGTCAGGGTTAGGATTTGGTTTAGGGTTAGGGTTAGGTAATGGAGAGGGATTAGGGTACAGGTTAGGGTACGACAATGCTTAAGGGTTAGCGTACGTGTGAGGGCACGAGTTAGTGTTGGTGTACTGGTTAAGGCAAGGGCACCGATGAGGGTAAGGCCTCGGAAAAGGGTCACGTTCAGGGTTTCGCTTAGGGTTAGGGTTAGGGAATGGGGAGGGATTAGGGTACAGGATAGGGTACGACAATGCTTAAGGGTTAGACTACGTTTGAGGGCATAAGTTAGTGTTTGTGTAGTGGTTAAGATTAGGGCATTGGTTAGGGTAGGGCATCGGAAGTGGGTCAGGTTTAGGGATGGGGTTAGGGTTAGGGTTAAGGAATGGGGAGGGATTAGGTTACAATTTAGTGTACGACAACGATTAAGGTTTAGCGTACGTGTGAGGGCACGAGTTAGTGTTGGTGTCCTGGTTAAGATTAGGGCACGGGTGAGGGTAAGGCTTCGGGTGAGGGTCAGGGTTAGGATTCGTGTTAGGGTTAGATTTAAGGAATGCAGAGGGATTAGGGTACAGCTTAGGGAACGACAGTGCTTAAGGGTTAGCGTTCGTGTGAGGGCAAGGGTTAGTGTTAGTGTCCTGGTTAAGATTAGGGCACGGGTGAGGGTAAGGCTTCAGGTGAGGGTCAGGGTTAGGATTCGGGTTAGGGTTAGGGTTAGGGAAAGGGGAGATATTAAGGCACAGTTTAGGGTACCACAACGCTTAAGGTTTAGCGTACGTGTGAGGTCACTAGTTAGTGTTAGTGTACTGCTTACGATTAGGGCACGGGGGAGAGTAAGGCCTCGGAAGAGGGTCACGTTAAGGGTTAGGGTTAGGGTTAGGGTTAGGGAAAGGGGATTGATTAGGGTACAGGTTAGGGTACGGCAATGGCTTAGGGTTAGCGTACGTTAGAGGGCATGGGGTAGTGTTGATGTACTGGTTAAAATTAGGACACGGGTGATGGTAAAGTTTCGGGTGAGTGTCATGGATAGGTTTCAGGTTAGGGTTAGGGTTAGGGAATGGAGAGGGATTAGGGTACAGGTTAGGGTACCGCTGCGGTTTAGTGTTAGCGTACGTGTGAGGGCATGAGTTAGTCTTGGTGTCCTGGTTATGATTAGGGCACGGTTGAGGGTAAGGCTTCTGGTGAGGGTCAGGGTTAGGATTCGGGTTCGGGTTAGGGTTAGGGAATGGAGAGGGATTAGGGTCCTGGTTAGGGTACGACAATGCCTAAGGGTTAGCGTAAGTGTGAGGGCACGAGTTAGTGTTGGTGTACTGGTTAAGACAAGGGCACGGATGAGGGTAAGGCCTCGGAAAAGGGTCACGTTCAGGGTTTCGCTTCGGGTTAGGGTTAGGGAATGGGGAGGGATTAGGGTACACGATAGGGTACGACAATGCTTAAGTGTTAGCGTACGTTTGAGGGCATGAGTTAGTGTTTGTGTACTGGTTAAGATTAAGGCATTGGTTAGGGTAGGGCATCGGAAGTGGGTCAGGTTTAGGGATGGGGTTAGGGTTAGGGTTAAGGAATGGGGAGGGATTAGGTTACAATTTAGGGTACGACAACGCTTAAAGTTTAGCGTACGTGTGAGGGCACGAGATAGTGTTGGTGTCCTGGTTAAGATTAGGGCACGGGTGAGGGTAAGGCTTCGGGTGAGGGTCAGGGATAGAATTCGTGTTAGGGTTAGGGTTAAGGAATGCAGAGGGATTAGGGTACAGCTTAGGGTACGATAGTGCTTAAGGGTTAGCGTTCATGTAAGGGCAAGGGTTAGTGTTAGTGTCCTGGTTAAGATTAGAGCACTGGTGAGGGTAAGGCTTCGGGTGAGGGTCAGGGTCAGGATTCGGGTTAGGGTTAGAGTTAGGGAATGTAGAGGGATTAGGGTACTGGTTAGGGTACGACAATGCCTAAGGGTTAGCGTAAGTGTGCGGGCACGAATTAGTGTTGGTGTACTGGTTAAGCCAAGGGCACCGATGAGGGTAAGGCCTCGGAAAAGGGTCACGTTCAGGGTTTCGCTTAGGGTTAGGGTTAGGGAATGGGGAGGGATTAGGGTACAGGATAGGGTACGTCAATGCTTAAGGGTTAGCGTATGTTTGAGGGCATGAGTTAGTGTTTGTGTACTGGTTAAGATTAGGGCATTGGTTAGGGTAGGGCATCGGAAGTGGGTCAGGTTTAGGGATGGGGTTAGGGTAAGGGTTAAGGAATGGGGAGGGATTAGGTTACAATTTAGGGTACGACAACGCTTAAGGTTTAGCGTACGTGTGAGGGCACGAGTTAGTGTTGTTGTCCTGGTTAAGATTAGGGCACGGGTGTGGGTAAGGCTTCGGGTGAGGGTCAGGGTTAGGATTCGTGTTAGGGTTAGGGTTAAGGAATGCAGAGGGATTAGGGTACAGCTTAGGGTACGACAGTTCTTAAGGGTTAGCTTTCGTGTGAGGGCAAGGGTTGGTGTTAGTGTCCTGGTTAAGATTAGGGCACGGGTGAGGGTAAGGCTTCAGGTGAGGGTCAGGGTTAGGATTGCGGTTAGGGTTAGGGTTAGGGAATGGGGAGGGATTAGGGTACAGTTTAGGGTACGACAACGATTAAGGGTTAACGTACGTGTGAAGGCACGAGTTAGTGTTGGTGTCCTGGTTAAGATTAGGGCACGGATGAGGGTAAGGTTTCGGGTGAGGGTCAGGGATAGAATTCGGGTTAGGGTTAGGGTTAGGGAATGGGGAGATATTAGGGCACAGTTTAGGGTACCACAACGCTTAAGGTTTAGCATACGTGTGAGGTCACTAGTTAGTGGTAGTGTACTGCTTACGATTAGGGCAGGGGTGAGGGTAAGGCCTCGGAAGAGGGTCATGTTAAGGGTTAGGGTTAGGGTTAGGGTTAGGGAATGGGGATTGATTAGGGTACAAGTTAGGGTACGGCAATGGCTTAGGGTTAGCGTACGTTAGAGGGCATGGGTTAGTGTGGATGTACTGGTTAAAATTAGGACACGGTTGAGGGTAAAGTTTCGGGTGAGTGTCATGGTTAGGTTTCAGGTTAGGGTTAGTGTTCGGGAATGGAGAGGGATTAGGGTACAGGTTAGGGTACCGCTGCGGTTTAGTGTTAGCGTACGTGTGAGGGCACGAGTTAGTCTTGGTGTCCTGGCTAAGATTAGGGCACGGGTGAGGGTAAGGTTTCGGGTGAGGGTCAGGGTTAGGATTTGGTTTAGGGTTAGGGTTAGGTAATGGAGAGGGATTAGGGTACAGGTTAGGGTACGACAATGCTTAAGGGTTAGCGTAAGTGTGAGGGCACGAGTTAGTGTTGGTGTACTGGTTAAGGCAATTGCACCGATGAGGGTAAGGCCTCGGAAAACGGTCACGTTCAGGGTTTCGCTTAGGGTTAGGGTTAGGGAATGGGGAGGGATTAGGGTACAGGATAGGGTACGACAATGCTTAAGGGTTAGACTACGTTTGAGGGCATAAGTTAGTGTTTGTGTACTGGTTAAGATTAGGGCATTGGTTAGGGTAGGGCATCGGAAGTGGGTCAGGTTTAGGGATGGGGTTAGGGTTAGGGTTAAGGAATGGGGAGGGATTAGGTTACAATTTAGGGTACGACAACGCTTAAAGTTTAGCGTACGTGTGAGGGCACGAGATAGTGTTGGTGTCCTGGTTAAGATTAGGGCACGGGTGAGGGTAAGGCTTCGGGTGAGGGTCAGGGATAGAATTCGTGTTAGGGTTAGGGTTAAGGAATGCAGAGGGATTAGGGTACAGCTTAGGGTACGATAGTGCTTAAGGGTTAGCGTTCGTGTGAGGGCAAGGGTTAGTGTTAGTGTCCTGGTTAAGATTAGAGCACTGGTGAGGGTAAGGCTTCGGGTGAGGGTCAGGGTCAGGATTCGGGTTAGGGTTAGAGTTAGGGAATGTAGAGGGATTAGGGTACTGGTTAGGGTACGACAATGCCTAAGGGTTAGCGTAAGTGTGCGGGCACGAATTAGTGTTGGTGTACTGGTTAAGACAAGGGCACCGATGAGGGTAAGGCCTCGGAAAAGGGTCACGTTCAGGGTTTCGCTTAGTGTTAGGGTTAGGGAATGGGGAGGGATTAGGGTACAGGATAGGGTACGTCAATGCTTAAGGGTTAGCGTATGTTTGAGGGCATGAGTTAGTGTTTGTGTACTGGTTAAGATTAGGGCATTGGTTAGGGTAGGGCATCGGAAGTGGGTCAGGTTTAGGGATGGGGTTAGGGTAAGGGTTAAGGAATGGGGAGGGATTAGGTTACAATTTAGGGTACGACAACGCTTAAGGTTTAGCGTACGTGTGAGGGCACGAGTTAGTGTTGTTGTCCTGGTTAAGATTAGGGCACGGGTGTGGGTAAGGCTTCGGGTGAGGGTCAGGGTTAGGATTCGTGTTAGGGTTAGGGTTAAGGAATGCAGAGGGATTAGGGTACAGCTTAGGGTACGACAGTTCTTAAGGGTTAGCGTTCGTGTGAGGGCAAGGGTTGGTGTTAGTGTCCTGGTTAAGATTAGGGCACGGGTGAGGGTAAGGCTTCAGGTGAGGGTCAGGGTTAGGATTGGGGTTAGGGTTAGGGTTAGGGAATGGGGAGGGATTAGGGTACAGTTTAGGGTACGACAACGATTAAGGGTTAACGTACGTGTGAAGGCACGAGTTAGTGTTGGTGTCCTGGTTAAGATTAGGGCACGGATGAGGGTAAGGTTTCGGGTGAGGGTCAGGGATAGAATTCGGGTTAGGGTTAGGGTTAGGGAATGGGGAGATATTAGGGCACAGTTTAGGGTACCACAACGCTTAAGGTTTAGCATACGTGTGAGGTCACTAGTTAGTGGTAGTGTACTGCTTACGATTAGGGCAGGGGTGAGGGTAAGGCCTCGGAAGAGGGTCATGTTAAGGGTTAGGGTTAGGGTTAGGGTTAGGGAATGGGGATTGATTAGGGTACAGGTTAGGGTACGGCAATGGCTTAGGGTTAGCGTACATTAGAGGGCATGGGTTAGTGTGGATGTACTGGTTAAAATTAGGACACGGTTGAGGGTAAAGTTTCGGGTGAGTGTCATGGTTAGGTTTCAGGTTAGGGTTAGTGTTCGGGAATGGAGAGGGATTAGGGTACAGGTTAGGGTACCGCTGCGGTTTAGTGTTAGCATACGTGTGAGGGCACGAGTTAGTCTTGGTGTCCTGGCTAAGATTAGGGCACGGGTGAGGGTAAGGTTTCGGGTGAGGGTCAGGGTTAGGATTTGGTTTAGGGTTAGGGTTAGGTAATGGAGAGGGATTAGGGTACAGGTTAGGGTACGACAATGCTTAAGGGTTAGCGTAAGTGTGAGGGCACGAGTTAGTGTTGGTGTACTGGTTAAGGCAATTGCACCGATGAGGGTAAGGCCTCGGAAAACGGTCACGTTCAGGGTTTCGCTTAGGGTTAGGGTTAGGGAATGGGGAGGGATTAGGGTACAGGATAGGGTACGACAATGCTTAAGGGTTAGACTACGTTTGAGGGCATAAGTTAGTGTTTGTGTACTGGTTAAGATTAGGGCATTGGTTAGGGTAGGGCATCGGAAGTGGGTCAGGTTTAGGGATGGGGTTAGGGTTAGGGTTAAGGAATGGGGAGGGATTAGGTTACAATTTAGGGTATGACAACGATTAAGGTTTAGCGTACGTGTGAGGGCACGAGTTAGTGTTGGTGTCCTGGTTAAGATTAGCACACGGGTGAGGGTAAGGTTTCGGGTGAGGGTCAGGGATAGCATTCGGGTTAGGGTTAGGGTTAGGGAATGGGGAGATATTAGGGCACAGTTTAGGGTACCACAACGCTTAAGGTTTAGCATACGTGTGAGGTCACTAGTTAGTTTTAGTGTACTGCTTATGATTAGGGCACGGGGGAGGGTAAGGCCTCGGAAGAGGGTCACGTTAAGGGTTAGGGTTAGGGTTAGGGTTAGGGAATGGGGATTGATTAGGGTACAGGTTAGGGTACGGCAATGGCTTAGGGTTAGCGTACGTTAGAGGGCATGGGTTAGTGTTGATGTACTGGTTAAAATTAGGACACGGGTGATGGTAAAGTTTCGGGTGAGTGTCATGGATAGGTTTCAGGATAGGGTTAGGGTTAGGGAATGGAGAGGGATTAGGGTACAAGTTAGGGTACCGCTGCGGTTTAGTGTTAGCGTACGTGTGAGGGCACGAGTTAGTCTTCGTGTCCTGGCTAAGATTAGGGCACGGGTGAGGGTAAGGTTTCGGGTGAGGGTCAGGGTTAGGATTTGGTTTAGGGTTAGGGTTAGGTAATGGAGAGGGATTAGGGTCCTGGTTAGGGGACGACAATGCTTAAGGGTTAGCGTAAGTGTGAGGGCACGAGTTAGTGTTGGTGTACTGGTTAAGACAAGGGCACCGATGAGGTTTAGGCCTCCGAAAAGGGTCACGTTCAGGGTTTCGCTTAGGGTTACGGTTAGGGAATGGGGAGGGATTAGGGTACAGGATAGGGTACGACAATGCTTAAGGGTTAGCGTACGTTTGAGGGCATGAGTTAGTGTTTGTGTACTGGTTAAGATTAGGGCATTGGTTAGTGTAGGGCATCGGAAGTGGGTCAGGTTTAGGGATGGGGTTAGGGTTAGGGTTAAGGAATGGGGAGGGATTAGGTTACAATTTAGGGTACGACAACGCTTAAAGTTTAGCGTACGTGTGAGGGCACGAGATAGTGTTGGCGTCCTGGTTAAGATTAGGGCACGGGTGAGGGTAAGGCTTCGGGTGAGGGTCAGGGATAGGATTCGTGTTAGGGTTAGGGTTAAGGAATGCAGAGGGATTACGGTACAGCTTAGGGTACGATAGTGCTTAAGGGTTAGCGTTCGTGTGAGGGCAAGGGTTAGTGTTAGTGTCCTGGTTAAGATTAGGGCACGGGTGAGGGTAAGGCTTCAGGTGAGGGTCAGGGTTAGGATTCGGGTTAGGGTAAGGGTTAGGGAAAGGGGATATATTAGGGCACAGTTTAGGGTACCACAGAGCTTAAGATTTAGCGTACGTGTGAGGTCACTAGTTAGTGTTAGTGTACTGCTTACGATTAGGGCACGGGGGAGGGTAAGGCATCGGAAGAGGGTCACGTTAAGGGTTAGGGTTAGGGTTAGGGTTAGGGAATGCGGATTGATTAGGGTACAGGTTAGGGTACGGCAATGGTTTAGGGTTAGCGTACGTTAGAGGGCATGGGTTAGTGTTGATGTACTGGTTAAAATTAGGACACGGGTGATGGTAAAGTTTCGGGTGAGTGTCATGGTTCGGTTTCAGGATAGGGTTAGGGTTAGGGAATGGAGAGGGATTAGGGTACAGGTTAGGGTACCGCTGCGGTTTAATGTTAGCGTACGTGGGAGGGCACGTGTTAGGCTTGGTGTCTTGGTTAAGATTAGGGCACGGGTGAGGGTAAGGCTTCGAGTGAGGGTCAGGGTTAGGATTCGGGTTAGGGTTAGTGTTAGGGAATGGAGAGGGATTAGGGTACTGGTTAGGGTACGACAATGCCTAAGGGTTAGCGTAAGTGTGAGGGCACGAGTTAGTGTTGGTGTACTCGTTAAGACAAGGGCACCGATGAGGGTAAGGCCTCGAAAATTGTCACGTTCAGGGTTTCGCTTAGGGTTAGGGTTAGGGAATGGGGAGGTATTAGGTTACAGGATAGGGTAAGACAATGCTTAAGGGTTAGCGTACGTTTGAGGGCATGAGTTAGTGTTTGTGTACTGGTTAAGATTAGGCCATTGGTTAGGGTAGGGCATCAGAAATGGGTCAGGTTTAGGGATGGGGTTAGGGTTAGGGTTAAGGAATGGGGAGGGATTAGGGTACAATTTAGTGTACGACAACGCTTAAGGTTTAGCGTACGTGTGAGGGCACGAGTTAGTGTTGGTGTCCTGGTTAAGATTAGGGCACGGGTGAGGGTAAGGCTTCAGGTGAGGGTCAGGGTTAGGATTCGGTTTAGGGTTAGGGTTAGGGAATGGGGAGGGATTAGGGTACAGTTTAGGGTACGACAACGATTAAGGGTTAGCATACGTGTGAGGGCACGAGTTAGTGTTGGTGTCCTGGTTAAGATTAGGGCACGGGTGAGGGTAAGGTTTCGGGTGAGGGTCAGGGATAGAATTCGGTTTAGGGTTAGGGTTAGGGAATGGGGAGATATTAGGGCACAGTTTAGGGTACCACAACGCTTAAGGTTTAGCATACGTGTGAGGTCACTAGTTAGTGTTAGTGTACTGCTTATGATTAGGGCACGGGTGAGGGTAATGCCTCGGAAGAGGGTCATGTTAAGGGTTAGGGTTAGGGTTAGGGAATGGGGATTGATTAGGGTACAGGTTAGGGTACAGCAATGGCTTAGGTTTAGCGTACGTTAGAGGGCATGGGTTAGTGTTGATGTACTGGTTAAAATTAGGACACGGGTGAGGGTAAAGTTTCGGGTGAGTATCATGGTTAGGTTTCAGGTTAGGGCTAGGGTTAGGGAATGGAGAGGGATTAGGGTACAGGTTAGGGTACCGCTGCGGTTTAGTGTTAGCGTACGTGTGAGGGCACGAGTTAGTCTTGGTGTCCTGGTTAAGATTAGGGCACGGGTGAGGGTAAGGTTTCGGGTGATGGTCAGGGTTAGGATTCGGGATAGGGTTAGGGTTAGGTAATGGAGAGGGATTAGGGCAGAGGTTAGGGTACGACAATGCTTAAGGGTTAGCGTAAGTGTGAGGGCATGAGTTAGTGTTGGGGTACTGGTTAAGACAAGGGCACCGATGAGGGTAAGGCCTCGGAAAAGGGTCACGTTCAGGGTTTCGCTTAGGGTTAGGGTTAGGGAATGGGGAGGGATTAGGATACAGGATAGGGTACGACAATGCTTAAGGGTTAGCGTACGTTTGAGGGCATGAGTTAGTGTTTGTGTACTGGTTAAGATTAGGGCATTGGTTAGGGTAGGGCATCGGAAGTGGGTCAGGTTTAGGGATGGGGTTAGGGTTAGGGTTAAGGAATGGGGAGGGATTAGGGTACAATTTAGTGTACGACAACGCTTAAGGTTTAGCGTACGTGTGAGGGCACGAGTTAGTGTTGGTGTCCTGGTTCAGATTAGGGCACGGGTGAGGGTAAGGCTTCGGGTGAGGGTCAGGGTTAGGATTCGGGTTAGGGTAAGGGTTAGGGAAAGGGGATATATTAGGGCACAGTTTAGGGTACCACAGAGCTTAAGATTTAGCGTACGTGTGAGGTCACTAGTTAGTGTTAGTGTACTGCTTACGATTAGGGCACGGGGGAGGGTAAGGCATCGGAAGAGGGTCACGTTAAGGGTTAGGGTTAGGGTTAGGGTTAGGGAATGCGGATTGATTAGGGTACAGGTTAGGGTACGGCAATGGTTTAGGGTTAGCGTACGTTAGAGGGCATGGGTTAGTGTTGATGTACTGGTTAAAATTAGGACACGGGTGAGGGTAAAGTTTCGGGTGAGTGTCATGGTTCGGTTTCAGGATAGGGTTAGGGTTAGGGAATGGAGAGGGATTAGGGTACAGGTTAGGGTACCGCTGCGGTTTAATGTTAGCGTACGTGGGAGGGCACGTGTTAGTCTTGGTGTCTTGGTTAAGATTAGGGCACGGGTGAGGGTAAGGCTTCGAGTGAGGGTCAGGGTTAGGATTCGGGTTAGGGTTAGGGTTAGGGAATGGAGAGGGATTAGGGTACTGGTTAGGGTACGACAATGCCTAAGGGTTAGCGTAAGTGTGAGGGCACGAGTTAGTGTTGGTGTACTCGTTAAGACAAGGGCACCGATGAGGGTAAGGCCTCGAAAATTGTCACGTTCAGGGTTTCGCTTAGGGTTAGGGTTAGGGAATGGGGAGGTATTAGGTTACAGGATAGGGTAAGACAATGCTTAAGGGTTAGCGTACGTTTGAGGGCATGAGTTAGTGTTTGTGTACTGGTTAAGATTAGGCCATTGGTTAGGGTAGGGCATCAGAAATGGGTCAGGTTTAGGGATGGGGTTAGGGTTAGGGTTAAGGAATGGGGAGGGATTAGGGTACAATTTAGTGTACGACAACGCTTAAGGTTTAGCGTACGTGTGAGGGCACGAGTTAGTGTTGGTGTCCTGGTTAAGATTAGGGCACGGGTGAGGGTAAGGCTTCAGGTGAGGGTCAGGGTTAGGATTCGGGTTAGGGTTAGGGTTAGGGAATGGGGAGGGATTAGGGTACAGTTTAGGGTACGACAACGATTAAGGGTTAGCATACGTGTGAGGGCACGAGTTAGTGTTGGTGTCCTGGTTAAGATTAGGGCACGGGTGAGGGTAAGGTTTCGGGTGAGGGTCAGGGATAGAATTCGGTTTAGGGTTAGGGTTAGGGAATGGGGAGATATTAGGGCACAGTTTAGGGTACCACAACGCTTAAGGTTTAGCATACGTGTGAGGTCACTAGTTAGTGTTAGTGTACTGCTTATGATTAGGGCACGGGTGAGGGTAATGCCTCGGAAGAGGGTCATGTTAAGGGTTAGGGTTAGGGTTAGGGTTAGGGAATGGGGATTGATTAGGGTACAGGTTAGGGTACAGCAATGGCTTAGGTTTAGCGTACGTTAGAGGGCATGGGTTAGTGTTGATGTACTGGTTAAAATTAGGACACGGGTGAGGGTAAAGTTTCGGGTGAGTATCATGGTTAGGTTTCAGGTTAGGGCTAGGGTTAGGGAATGGAGAGGGATTAGGGTACAGGTTAGGGTACCGCTGCGGTTTAGTGTTAGCGTACGTGTGAGGGCACGAGTTAGTCTTGGTGTCCTGGTTAAGATTAGGGCACGGGTGAGGGTAAGGTTTCGGGTGATGGTCAGGGTTAGGATTCGGGATAGGGTTAGGGTTAGGTAATGGAGAGGGATTAGGGCAGAGGTTAGGGTACGACAATGCTTAAGGGTTAGCGTAAGTGTGAGGGCATGAGTTAGTGTTGGGGTACTGGTTAAGACAAGGGCACCGATGAGGGTAAGGCCTCGGAAAAGGGTCACGTTCAGGGTTTCGCTTAGGGTTAGGGTTAGGGAATGGGGAGGGATTAGGATACAGGATAGGGTACGACAATGCTTAAGGGTTAGCGTACGTTTGAGGGCATGAGTTAGTGTTTGTGTACTGGTTAAGATTAGGGCATTGGTTAGGGTAGGGTATCGGAAGTGGGTCAGGTTTAGGGATGGGGTTAGGGTTAGGGTTAAGGAATGGGGAGGGATTAGGGTACAATTTAGTGTACGACAACGCTTAAGGTTTAGCGTACGTGTGAGGGCACGAGTTAGTGTTGGTGTCCTGGTTCAGATTAGGGCACGGGTGAGGGTAAGGCTTCGGGTGAGGGTCAGGGTTAGGATTCGTGTTAGGGTTAGTGTTAAGGAATGCAGAGGGATTAGGGTACAGCTTAGGGTTCGACAGTGCTTAAGGGTTAGCGTTCGTGTGAGGGCAAGGGTTAGTGTTAGTGTCCTGGTTAAGATTAGGGCACGGGTGAGGGTAAGGCTTCAGGTGAGGGTCAGGGTTAGGATTCGGGTTAGGGTTAAGGTTAGGGAATGGAGAGGGATTAGGGTACTGGTTAGGGTACGACAATGCCTAAGGGTTAGCGTAAGTGTGAGGGCACGAGTTAGTGTTGGTGTACTGGTTAAGAGAAGGGCACCGATGAGGGTAAGGCCTCGGAAAATTGTCACGTTCAGGGTTTCGCTTAGGGTTAGGGTTAGGGAATGGGGAGGTATTAGGTTACAGGATAGGGTAAGACAATGCTTAAGGGTTAGCGTACGTTTGAGGGCATGAGTCAGTGTTTGTGTACTGGTTAAGATTAGGCCATTGGTTAGGGTAGGGCATCAGAAATGGGTCAGGTTTAGGGATGGGGTTAGGGTTAGGGTTAAGGAATGGGGAGGGATTAGGGTACAATTTAGTGTACGACAACGCTTAAGGTTTAGCGTACGTGTGAGGGCACGAGTTAGTGTTGGTGTCCTGGTTAAGATTAGGGCACAGGTGAGGGTAAGGCTTCGGGTGAGGGTCAGGTTTAGGATTCGTGTTAGGGTTAGGGTTAAGGAATGCAGAGGGATTAGGGTACAGCTTAGGGTACGACAGTGCTTAAGTGTTAGCGTTCGTGTGAGGGCAAGGGTTAGTGTTAGTGTCCTGGTTAAGATTAGGGCACGGGTGAAGGTAAGGCTTCAGGTGAGGGTCCGGGTTAGGATTCGGGTTAGGGTTAGGGAATGGGGAGGGATTAGGGTACAGTTTAGGGTACGACAACGATTAAGGGTTAGCGTACGTGTGAGGGCACGAGTTAGTGTTGGTGTCCTGGTTAAGATTAGGGCACGGGTGAGGGTAAGGTTTCGGGTGAGGGTCAGGGATAGAATTCGGGTTAGGGTTAGGGTTAGGGAATGGGGAGATATTAGGGCACAGTTTAGGGTACCAAAACGCCTAAGGTTTAGCATATGTGTGAGGTCACTAGTTAGTGTTAGTGTACTTCTTACGTTTAGAGCACGGGTGAGGGTAAGGCCTCGGAAGAGGGTCACGTTAAGGGTTAGGGTTAGGGTTAGGGAATGGGGAGGGATTAGGGTACTGGTTAGGGTACGACAATGCTTAAGGGTTAGCATAAGTGTGAGGGCACGAGTTAGTGTTGGTGTACTGGTTAAGACAAGGGCACCGATGAGGGTAATGCCTCGGAAAAGGGTCACGTTCAGGGTTTCGCTTAGGGTTAGGGTTAGGGAATGGGGAGGGATTAGGGTACAGTATAGGGTACGACAATGCTTAAGGGTTAGCGTACGTTTGAGGGCATGAGTCAGTGTTTGTGTAATGGTTAAGATTAGGGCATTGGTTAGGGTAGGACATCGGAAGTGGGTCAGGTTTAGGGATGAGGTTAGGGTTAGGGTTAAGGAATGGGGAGGTATTAGGTTACAATTTAGGGTACGACAACGCTTAAGGTTTAGCTTACGTGTGAGGGCACGAGTTAGTGTTGGTGTCCTGGTTAAGATTAGGGCACGGGTAAGGGTAAGGCTTCGGGTGAGGGTCAGGGTTAGGATTCGGTTTAGGGTTAGAGTTAGGGAATGGAGAGGGATTAGGGTACTGGTTAGGGTACGACAATGCTTAAGGGTTAGCGTAAGTGTGAGGGCACGAGTTAGTGTTGGTGTACTGGTTAAGACAAGGGCACCAATGAGGGTAAGGCCTCGGAAAAGGGTCACGTTCAGGGTTTCGCTTACGGTTAGGGTTAGGGAATGAGGAGGGATTAGGGTACAGGATAGGGTACGACAATGCTTAAGGGTTAGCGTACGTTTGAGGGCATGAGTTAGTGTTTGTGTACAGGTTAAGATTAGGAAACTGGTTAGGGTAGGACATCGGAAGTGAGTCAGGTTTAGGGATGAGGTTAGGGTTAAGGTTAAGGAATGGGGAGGGATTAGGTTACAATTTAGGGTACGAGAACGCTTAAGGTTTAGCTTACGTGTGAGGGCACGAGTTAGTGTTGGTGTTCTGGTTAAGATTAGGGCACGGGTGAGGGTAAGGCTTCAGGTGAGGGTCAGGGTTAGGATTCGTGTTAGGGTTAGGGTTAAGGAATGCAGAGGGATTAGGGTACAGCTTAGGGTACGACAGTGCTTTAGGGTTAGTGTTCCTGTGAGGGCAAGGGTTAGTGTTAGTGTCCTGGTTAAGATTAGGGCACGGGTGAGGGTAAGGCTTCAGGTGAGGGTCAGGGTTAGGATTCGGGTTAGTGTTAGGGTTAGGGAATGGGGAGGGATTAGGGTACAGTTTAGGGTACGACAACGATTAAGGGTTAGCGTACGTGTGAGGGCACGAGTTCGTGTTGGTGTCCTGGTTAAGATTAGGGCACGGGTGAGGGTAAGGTTTCGCGTGAGGGTCAGGGATAGAATTCGGGTTAGGGTTAGGGTTAGGGAATGGGGAGATATTAAGGCACAGTTTAGGGTACCACAACGCTTAAGTTTTAGCGTACGTGTGAGGTCACTAGTTAGTGTTAGTGTACTGCTTACGATTAGGGCACGGGGGAGGGTAAGGCCTCGGAAGAGGGTCACGTTAAGGGTTAGGGTTACGGTTAGGGTTAGGGAATGGGGATTGATTAAGGTACAGGTTAGGGTACGGCAATGGCTTAGGGTTAGCGTACGTTAGAGTGCATGGCTTAGTGTTGATGTACTGGTTAAAATTAGGACA
Organism: Inia geoffrensis; assembly: GCA_036417435.1. Taxonomy (NCBI): domain Eukaryota; kingdom Metazoa; phylum Chordata; class Mammalia; order Artiodactyla; family Iniidae; genus Inia; species Inia geoffrensis. Next base: position 16,225 of record JAZAQT010000362.1, read on the forward strand.
CGGGTGAGGGTAAAGTTTCGGGTGAGTGTCATGGTTAGGTTTCAGGTTAGGGTTAGGGTTAGGGAATGGAGAGGGATTAGGGTACATGTTAGGGTACCGCTGCGGTTTAGTGTTAGCGTACGTGTGAGGGCACGAGTTAGTCTTGATGACCTGGTTAAGATTAGGGCACGGGTGAGGGTAATGCTTCGGGTGAGGGTCAGGGTTAGGATTCGGGTTAGGGTTAGGGTTAGGGAATGGAGAGGGATTAGGGTACTGGTTAGGGTACGACAATGCCTAAGGGTTAGCGTAAGTGTGAGGGCACGAGTTAGTGTTGGTGTACTGGTTAAGACAAGGGCACCGATGAGGGTAAGGCCTCGGAAAAGGGTCACGTTCAGGTTTTCGCTTAGGGTTAGGGTTAGGGAATGGGGAGGGATTAGGGTACAGGATAGGGTACGACAATGCTTAAGGGTTAGCGTACGTTTGAGGGCATGAGTTAGTGTTTGTGTACTGGTTAAGATTAGGGCACTGGTTAGGGTAGGACATCGGAAGTGGGTCAGGTTTAGGGATGAGCTTAGGGTTAGGGTTAAGGAATGGGGAGGGATTAGGTTACAATTTAGGGTACGACAACGCTTAAGGTTTAGCTTACGTGTGAGGGCACGAGTTAGTGTTGGTGTCCTGGTTAAGATCAGGGCACGGGTGAAGGTAAGGCTTCGGGTGAGGGTCAGGGTTAGGATTCATGTTAGGGTTAGGGTTAAGGAATGCAGTGGGATTAGGGTACAGCTTAGGGTACGACAGTGCTTTAGGGTTAGTGTTCGTGTGAGGGCAAGGGTTAGTGTTAGTGTCCTGGTTAAGATTAGGGCACGGGTGAGGGTAAGGCTTCAGGTGAGGGTCAGGGTTAGGATTCGGGTTAGGGTTAGGGTTAGGGAATGGGGAGGGATTAGGGTACAGATTAGGGTACGACAACGATTAAGGGTTAGCGTACGTGTGAGGGCACGAGTTCGTGTTGGTGTCCTGGTTAAGATTAGGGCACGGGTGAGGGTAAGGTTTCGCGTGAGGGTCAGGGATAGAATTCGGGTTAGGGTTAGGGTTAGGGAATGGGGAGATATTAAGGCACAGTTTAGGGTACCACAACGCTTAAGGTTTAGCGTACGTGTGAGGTCACTAGTTAGTGTTAGTGTACTGCTTACGATTAGGGCACGGGGGAGGGTAAGGCCTCGGAAGAGGGTCACGTTAAGGGTTAGGGTTACGGTTAGGGTTAGGGAATGGGGATTGATTAAGGTACAGGTTAGGGTACGGCAATGGCTTAGGGTTAGCGTACGTTAGAGTGCATGGCTTAGTGTTGATGTACTGGTTAAAATTAGGACACGGGTGAGGGTAAAGTTTCGGGTGAGTGTCATGGTTAGGTTTCAGGTTAGGGTTAGGGTTAGGGAATGGAGAGGGATTAGGGTACATGTTAGGGTACCGCTGTGGTTTAGTGTTAGCGTACGTGTGAGGGCACGAGTTAGTCTTGGTGACCTGGTTAAGATTAGGGCACGGGTGAGGGTAATGCTTCGGGTGAGGGTCAGGGTTAGGATTCCGGTTAGGGTTAGGGTTAGGTAATGGAGAGGGATTAGGGTACTGGTTAGGGTACGACAATGCCTAAGGGTTAGCGTAAGTGTGAGGGCACGAGTTAGTGTTGGTGTACTGGTTAAGACAAGGGCACCGATGAGGGTAAGGCCTCGGAAAAGGGTCACGTTCAGGTTTTCGCTTAGGGTTAGGGTTAGGGAATGGGGAGGGATTAGGGTACAGGATAGGGTACGACAATGCTTAAGGGTTAGCGTACGTTTGAGGGCATGAGTTAGTGTTTGTGTACTGGTTAAGATTAGGGCACTGGTTAGGGTAGGACATCGGAAGTGGGTCAGGTTTAGGGATGAGCTTAGGGTTAGGGTTAAGGAATGGGGAGGGATTAGGTTACAATTTAGGGTACGACAACGCTTAAGGTTTAGCTTACGTGTGAGGGCACGAGTTAGTGTTGGTGTCCTGGTTAAGATTAGGGCACGGGTGAAGGTAAGGCTTCGGGTGAGGGTCAGGGTTAGGATTCGTGTTAGGGTTAGGGTTAAGGAATGCAGAGGGATTAGGGTACAGCTTAGGGTACGACAGTGCTTTAGGGTTAGTGTTCGTGTGAGGGCAAGGGTTAGTGTTAGTGTCCTGGTTAAGATTAGGGCACGGGTGCGGGTAAGGCTTCAGGTGAGGGTCAGGGTTAGGATTCGGGTTAGGGTTAGGGTTAGGGAATGGGGAGGGATTAGGGTACAGATTAGGGTACGACAACGATTAAGGGTTAGCGTACGTGTGAGGGCACGAGTTCGTGTTGGTGTCCTGGTTAAGATTAGGGCACGGGTGAAGGTAAGGTTTCGGGTGAGGGCCAGGGATAGAATTCGGGTTTGGGTTAGGGTTAGGGAATGGGGAGATATTAGGGCACAGTTTAGGGTACCACAACGATTAAGGTTTAGCCTACGTGTGAGGTCACTAGTTAGTGTTAGTGTACTGCTTACGATTAGGGCACGGGTGAGGGTAAGGCCTCGGAAGAGGGTCATGTTAAGGGTTAAGGATAGGGTTAGGGTTAGGGAATGGGGATTGAATAGGGTACAGGTTAGTGTACGGCAATGGCTTAGGGTTAGTGTACGTTAGAGTGCATGGCTTAGTGTTGATGTACTTGTTAAAATTAGGACACAGGTGAGGGTAAAGTTTCGGGTGAGTGTCATGGTTAGGTTTCAGGTTAGGGTTAGGGTTAGGGAATGGAGAGGGATTAGGGTACAGGTTAGGGTACCGCTGCGGTTTAGTGTTAGCGTACGTATGAGGGCACGAGTTAGTCTTGGTGACCTGGTTAAGATTAGGGCACGGGTGAGGGTAAGGCTTCGGGTGAGTGTCAGGGTTAGGATTCGGGTTAGGGTTAGGGTTAGGGAATGGAGAGGGATTAGGGTACTGGTTAGGGTAAGACAATGCCTAAGGGTTAGCGTAAGTGTGACGGCACGAGTTAGTGTTGGTGTACTGGTTAAGACAAGGGCACCGATGAGGGTAAGGCCTCGGAAAAGGGTCACGTTCAGGGTTTCGCTTAGGGTTAGGGTTAGGGAATGGGGAGGGATTAGGGTACAGGATAGGGTACGACAATGCTTAAGGGTTAGCGTACGTTTGAGGGCATGAGTTAATGTTTGTGTACTGGTTAAGATTAGGGCACGGGTGAGGGTAAGGCTTCGGGTGAGGGTCAGGGTTAGGATTCGTGTTAGGGCTAGTGTTAAGGAATGCAGAGGGATTAGGGTACAGCTTAGGGTACGACAGTGCTTTAGGGTTAGTGTTCGTGTGAGGGCAAGGGTTAGTGTTAGTGTCCTGGTTAAGATTAGGTCACGGGTGAGGGTAAGGCATCAGGTGAGGGTCAGGGTTAGGATTCGGGTTAGGGTTAGGGTTAGGGAATGGGGAGGGATTAGGGTACAGTTTAGGGTACGACAACGATTAAGGGTGGGCGTACGTGTGAGGGCACGAGTTAGTGTTGGTGTCCTGGTTAAGATTAGGGCACGGGTGAGGGTAAGGATTCGGGTGAGGGTCAGGGATAGAATTAGGGTTAGGGTTAGGGTTAGGGAATGGGGAGATATTAGGGCACAGTTTAGGGTACCACAACGATTAAGGTTTAGCCTACTTGTGAGGTCACTAGTTAGTGTTAGTGTACTGCTTACGATTAGGGCACGGGGGAGGGTAAGGCCTCGGAAGTGGGTCACGTTAAGGGTTAGGGTTAGGGTTAGGGTTAGGGAATGGGGATTGAATAGGGTACAGGTTAGGGTACGGCAATGGCTTAGGGTTAGCGTACGTTAGAGTGCATGGCTTAGTTTTGATGTACTGGTTAAAATTAGGACACGGGTGAGGGTAAAGTTTCGGGTGAGTGTCATGGTTAGGTTTCAGGTTAGGGTTAGGGTTAGGGAATGGAGAGGGATTAGGGTACAGGTTAGGGTACCGCTGCGGTTTAGTGTTAGCGTACGTGTGAGGGCACGAGTTAGTCTTGGTGACCTGGTTAAGATTAGGGCACGGGTGAGGGTAAGGCTTCGGGTGAGGGTCAGGTTTAGGATTCGGGTTAGGGTTAGGGTTAGGGAATGGAGAGGGATTAGGGTACTGGTTAGGGTAAGACAATGCCTAAGGGTTAGCGTAAGTGTGAGGGCACGAGTTAGTGTTGGTGTACTGGTTAAGACAAGGGCACCGATGAGGGTAAGGCCTCGGAAAAGGGTCACGTTCAGGGTTTCGCTTAGGGTTAGGGTTAGGGAATGGGGAGGGATTAGGGTACAGGATAGGGTACGACAATGCTTAAGGGTTAGCGTACGTTTGAGGGCATGAGTTAGTGTTTGTGTAATGGTTAAGATTAGGGCATTGGTTAGGGTAGGACATCGGAAGTGGGTCAGGTTTAGGAATGGGGTTAGGGTTAGGGTTAAGGAATGGGGAAGGATTAGGGTACAATTTAGGGTACGACAACGCTTAAGGTTTAGCGTACGTGTGAGGGCACGAGTTAGTGTTGGTGTCCTGGTTAAGTTTTGGGCACGGGTGAGGGTAAGGCTTCGGGTGATGGTCAGGGTTAGGATTCGTGTTAGGGTTAGGGTTAAGGAATGCAGAGGGATTAGGGTACAGCTTAAGGTACGACAGTGCTTAAGGGTTAGCGTTCGTGTGAGGGCAAGGGTTAGTGTTAGTGTACTTCTTACGATTAGGGCACGGGTGAGGGTAAGGCCTCGGAAGAGGGTCATGTTAAGGGTTAAGGATAGGGTTAGGGTTAGGGAATGGGGACTGAATAGGGTACAGGTTAGGGTACGGCAATGGCTTAGGGTTAGTGTACGTTAGAGTGCATGGCTTAGTGTTGATGTACTGGTTAAAATTAGGACACGGGTGAGGGTAAAGTTTCGGGTGAGTGTCATGGTTAGGTTTCAGGTTAGGGTTAGGGTTAGGGAATGGAGAGGGATTAGGGTACAGGTTGGGGTACCGCTGCGGTTTAGTGTTAGCGTACGTATGAGGGCACGAGTTAGTCTTGGTGACCTGGTTAAGATTAGGGCACGGTTGAGGGTAAGGCTTCGGGTGAGGGTCAGGGTTAGGATTCGGGTTAGGGTTAGGGTTAGGGAATGGAGAGGGATTAGGGTACTGGTTAGGGTAAGACAATGCCTAAGGGTTAGCGTAAGTGTGACGGCACGAGTTAGTGTTGGTGTACTGGTTAAGACAAGGGCACCGATGAGGGTAAGGCCTCGGGAAAGGGTCACGTTCAGGGTTTTGCTTAGGGTTAGGGTTAGGGAATGGGGAGGGATTAGGGTACAGGATAGGGTACGACAATGCTTAAGGGTTAGCGTACGTTTGAGGGCATGAGTTAATGTTTGTGTACTGGTTAAGATTAGGGCACGGGTGAGGGTAAGGCTTCGGGTGACGGTCAGGGTTAGGATTCGTGTTAGGGCTAGGGTTAAGGAATGCAGAGGGATTAGGGTACAGCTTAGGATACGACAGTGCTTTAGGGTTAGTGTTCGTGTGAGGGCAAGGGTTAGTGTTAGTGTCCTGGTTAAGATTAGGGCATTGCTTAGGGTAGGACATCGGAAGTGGGTCAGGTTTAGGGATGAGGTTAGGGTTAGGGTTAAGGAATGGGGAGGGATTAGGTTACAATTTAGGGTACGACAACGCTTAAGGTTTAGCTTACGTGTGAGGGCACGAGTTAGTGTTGGTGTCCTGGTTAAGATTAGGGCACGGGTGAGGGTAAGGCTTCAGGTGAGGGTCAGGGTTAGGATTCGGGTTAGGGTTAGGGTTAGGGAATGGGGAGGGATTAGAGTACAGTTTAGGGTACGACAACGATTAAGGGATAGCGTACGTGTGAGGGCATGAGTTAGTGTTGGTGTCCTGGTTAAGTTTAGGGCACGAGTGAGGGTAAGGTTTCGGGTGAGGGTCAGGGATAGAATTCGGGTTAGGGTTAGGGTTAGGGAATGGGGAGATATTAGGGCACAGTTTAGGGTACCACAACGATTAAGGTTTAGCCTACGTGTGAGGTCACTAGTTAGTGTTAGTGTACTGCTTACGATTAGGACACGGGTGAGGGTAAGGCCTCGGAAGAGGGTCATGTTAAGGGTTAGGGTTAGGGTTAGTGTTAGGGAATGGGGATTGAACAGGGTACAGGTTAGGGTACGGCAATGGCATAGGGTTAGCGTACGTTAGAGTGCATGGCTTAGTGTTGATGTACTGGTTAAAATTAGGACACGGGTGAGGTTAAAGTTTCGGGTGAGTGTCATGGTTAGGTTTCAGGTTAGGGTTAGGGTTAGGGAATGGAGAGGGATTAGGTTACAGGTTAGGGTACCGCTGCGGTTTAGTGTTAGCGTACGTGTGAGGGCACGAGTTAGTCTTGGTGACCTGGTTAAGATTAGGGCACGGGTGAGGGTAAGGCTTCGGGTGAGGGTCAGGGTTAGGATTCGGGTTAGGGTTAGGGTTAGGGAATGGAGAGGGATTAGGGTACTGGTTAGGGTAAGACAATGCCTAAGGGTTAGCGTAAGTGTGACGGCACGAGTTAGTGTTGGTGTACTGGTTAAGACAAGGGCACCGATGAGGGTAAGGCCTCGGAAAAGGGTAACGTTCAGGGTTTCGCTTAGGGTTAGGGTTAGGGAATGGGGAGGGATGATTGTACAGGATAGGGTACGACAATGCTTAAGGGTTAGCGTACGTTTGAGGGCATGAGTTAGTGTTTGTGTAATGGTTAAGATTAGGGCATTGGTTAGGGTAGGACATCGGAAGTGGGTCAGGTTTAGGGATGGGGTTAGGGTTAGGGTTAAGGAATGGGGAGGGATTAGGGTACAATTTAGGGTACGACAACGCTTAAGGTTTAGCGTACGTGTGAGGGCACGAGTTAGTGTTGGTGTCCTGGTTAAGTTTAGGGCACGGGTGAGGGTAAGGCTTCGGGTGATGGTCAGGGTTAGGATTCGTGTTAGGGTTAGGGTTAAGGAATGCAGAGGGATTAGGGTACAGCTTAGGGTACGACAGTGCTTAAGGGTTAGCGTTTGTGTGAGGGCAAGGGTTAGTGTTAGTGTCCTGGTTAAGATTAGGGCACGGGTGAGGGTAAGGCTTCAGGTGAGGGTCAGGGTTAGGATTCGGGTTAGGGTTAGGGTTAGGGAATGGGGAGATATTAAGGCACAGTTTAGGGTACCACAACGCTTAAGGTTTAGCGTACGTGTGAGGTCATTAGTTAGTGTTAGTTTACTGCTTACGATTAGGGCACGGGCGAGGGTAAGGCCTCGGAAGAGGGTCACGTTAAGGGTTAGGGTTTCGGTTAGGGTTAGGGAATGGGGATTGATTAAGGTACAGGTTAAGGTACGGCAATGGCTTAGGGTTAGCGTACGTTAGAGTGCATGGCTTAGTGTTGATGTACTGGTTAAAATTGGGACACGGGTGAGGGTAAAGTTTCGGGTGAGTGTCATGGTTAGGTTTCAGTTTAGGGTTAGGGTTAGGGAATGGAGAGGGATTAGTGTACAGGTTAGGGTACCGCTGCGGTTTAGTGTTAGCGTACGTGTGAGGGCACGAGTTAGTCTTGGTGACCTGGTTAAGATTAGGGCATGGGTGAGGGTAATGCTTCGGGTGAGGGTCAGGGTTAGGATTCGGGTTAGGGTTAGGGTTACGGAATGGAGAGGGATTAGGGTACTGGTTAGGGTACGACAATGCCTAAGGTTTAGCGTAAGTGTGAGGGCACGAGTTAGTGTTGGTGTACTGGTTAAGACAAGGGCACCGATGAGGGTAAGGCCTCGGAAAAGGGTCACATTCAGGGTTTCGCTTAGGGTTAGGGTTAGGGAATGGGGAGGGATTAGGGTACAGGATAGGGTACGACAATGCTTAAGGGTTAGCGTACGTTTGAGGGCATGAGTTAGTGTTTGTGTACTGGTTAAGATTAGGGCATTGGTTAGGGTAGGACATCGGAAGTGGGTCAGGTTTAGGGATGAGGTTAGGGTTATGGTTAAGGAATGGGGAGGGATTAGGTTACAATTTAGGGTACGACAACGCTTAAGGTTTAGCTTACGTGTGAGGGCACGAGTTAGTGTTGGTGTCCTGGTTAAGATTAGGGCATGGGTGAGGGTAAGGTTTCGGGTGAGGGTCAGGGATAGAATTCGGGTTAGGGTTAGGGTTAGGGAATGGGGAGATATTAGGGCACAGTTTAGGGTACCACAACGCTTAAGGTTTAGCGTATGTGTGAGGTCACTAGTTAGTGTTAGTGTACTGCTTACTATTAGGGCACGGGTGAGGGTAAGGCCTCGGAAGAGGGTCACGTTAAGGGTTAGGGTTTGGGTTAGGGTTAGGGAATGGGGATTGATTAGGGTACAGGTTAGGGTACGGCAATGGCTTAGCGTTAGCGTACGTTAGAGGGCATGGGTTAGTGTTGATGTACTGTTTAAAATTAGGACAGGGGTGAGGGTAAAGTTTCGGGTGAGTGTCATGGTTAGGTTTCAGTTTAGGGTTAGGGTTAGGGAATGGAGAGGGATTAGGGTACAGGTTAGGGTACCGCTGCGGTTTAGTGTTAGCGTACATGTGAGGGCACGAGTTAGTCTTGGTGTCCTGGTTAAGATTGGGGCACGGGTGAGGGTAAGGCTTCGGGTGAGCGTCAGGGTTAGGATTCGGGTTAGGGTTAGGATTCGGGAATGGAGAGGGATTAGGGTACAGTTTAGGGTACGACAATGTTTAAGGGTTAGCGTAAGTGTGAGGGCACGAGTTAGTGTTGGTGTACTGGTTAAGACAAGGGCAGCGATGAGGGTAAGGCCTCGGAAAAGGGTCACGTTCAGGGTTTCGCTTAGGGTTAGGGTTAGGGAATGGGGAGGGATTAGGGTACAGGATAGGGTACGACAATGCTTAAGGGTTAACGTACGTTTGAGGGCATGAGTTAGTGTTTGTGTACTTGTTAAGATTAGGGCATTGGTTAGGGTAGGGCATCGGAAGTGGGTCAGGTTTAGGGATGGGGTTAGGGTTAGGGTTAAGGAATGGGGAGGGATTAGGGTACAATTTAGGGTACGCCAACGCTTAAGGTTTAGCGTACGTGTGAGGAAACGAGTTAGTGTTGGTGTCCTGGTTAAGATTAGGGCACGGGTGAGGGTAAGGCTTCGCGTGAGGGTCAGGGTTAGGATTCGGGTTAGGGTTAGGGATAGGGAATGGGGAGGGATTAGGGTACAGTTTACGGTACGACAACGATTATGGGTTAGCGTACGTGTGAGGGCACGAGTTAGTCTTGGTGTCCTGGTTAAGATTAGGGCACGGGTGAGGGTAAGGTTTCAGGTGAGGGTAAGGGATAGAATTCGTGTTAGGGTTAGGGTTAGAGAATGGGGAGATATTATTGCACAGTTTAGGGTACCACAACGCTTAAGGTTTAGCGTACGTGTGAGGTCACTAGTTAGTGTCAGGGTACTGCTTACGATTAGGGCACGGGGGAGGGTAAGGGCTCGGAAGAGGGTCACGTTAAGGTTTAGGGTTAGGGAATGTGGATTGATTAGGGTACAGGTTAGGGTACGGCAATGGCTTAGGGTTTGCGTACGTTAGAGGGCATGGGTTAGTGTTGATGTACTGGTTAAAATTAGGACACGGCTGAGGGTAAAGTTTCGGGTGAGTGTCATGGTTAGGTTTCAGGTTAGGGTTAGGGTTCGGGAATGGAGAGGGATTAGGGTACAGGATAGGGTACGACAATGCTTAAGGGTTAACGTACGTTTGAGGGCAGGAGTTAGTGTTCGTGTACTGGTTAAGATTAAGGCATAGGTTAGGGTAGGGCATCGGACGTGGGTCAGGTTTAGGGATGGGGTTAGGGTTAGGGTTAAGGAATGGGGAGGGATTAGGGTACAATTTAGGGTACGACAACTCTTAAGGTTTAGCGTACGTGTGAGGGCATGAGTTCGTGTTGGTGACCTGGTTAAGATTAGGGCACGGGTGAGGGTAAGGCTTCGGGTGAGGGTCAGGGTTAATATTCGTGCTAGGGTTAGGGTTAAGGAATGCAGAGGGATTAGGGTACAGCTAAGGGTACGACAGTGCTTAAGGGTTAGCATTCGTGTGAGGGCAAGTGTTAGTGTTAGTGTCCTGGTTAAGATTAGGGCACAGGTGAGGGTAAGGCTTCGGATGAGGGTCAGGGTTAGGATTCGGGTTAGGGTTAGGGTTAGGGAATGGGGAGGGATTAGGGTACAGTTTAGGGTACGACAACGATTAAGTGTTAGCGTACGTGTGAGGGCACGAGTTAGTGTTGGTGTCCTGGTTAAGATTAGGGCACGGGTGAGGGTAAGGTTTCGGGTGAGGGTCAGGGATAGAATTCGGGTTAGGGTTAGGGTTAGGGAATGGGGAGATATTAGGGCACAGTTTAGGGTACCACAACGCTTAAGGTTTAGCGTACGTGTGAGGTCACAAGTTAGTGTTAGTGTACTGCTTACGATTAGGGCACGGGTGAGGGTAAGGCCTCGGAAGAGGGTCACGTTAAGGGTTAGGGTTAGGGTTAGGGTTAGGGAATGGGGATTGATTAGGGTACAGGTTAGCGTACGGCAATGTCTTAGGGTTTGCGTACGTTAGAGGGCATGGGTTAGTGTTGATGTACTGGTTAAAAATAGGACACGGGTGAGGGTAAAGTTTCGGGTGAGTGTCATGGTAAGGTTTCAGGTTAGGGTTAGGGTTAGGGAATGGAGAGGTATTAGGGTACAGGTTAGGGTACCACTGCGGTTTAGTGTTAGCGTACGTGTGAGGACACGAGTTAGTTTTGGTGTCCTGGTTAAGATTAGGGCACGGGTGAGGGTGAGGCTTCGGGTGAGGGTCAGGGTTAGGATTTGTGTTAGGGTTAGGGTTAAGTAATGCAGTGGGATTAGGGTACAGCTTAGGGTACGACAGTGCTTAAGGGTTAGCGTTCGTGTGAGGGCAAGGGTTAGTGTTAGTGTCCTGGTTAAGATTAGGGCACGGGTGAGGGTAAGGCTTCAGGTGAGGGTCAGGATTAGGATTCGGGTTAGGGTTAGTGTTAGGGAATGGGGAGGGATTAGGGTACAGTTTAGGGTACGACAACGATTAAGGGTTAGCGTACATCTGAGGGCACGAGTTAGTGTTGGTGTCCTGGTTAAGATTAGGGCACGGGTGAGGGTAAGGTTTCGGGTGACGGTCAGGGATAGAATTCGGGTTAGGGTTAGGGTTAGGGAATGGGGAGATATTAGGGCACAGTTTAGGGTACCACAATGCTTAAGGTTTAGCGTACGTGTGAGGTCACTAGTTAGTATTAGCGTACTGCTTACGATTAGGGCACGGGTGAGGTTAAGGCCTCGGAAGAGGGTCACGTTAAGAGATACGGTTAGGGTTAGGGTTAGGGAATGGGGATTGATTAGGGTACAGGTTTGGGTACGGTAATGGCTTAGGTTTTGCGTACGTTAGAGGGCATGGGTTAGTGTTGATGTACTGGTTAAAATTAGGACACGGGTGAGAGTAAGGTTTCGGGTGAGTGTCATGGTTAGGTTTCAGGTTAGGGTTAGGGTTAGGGAATGGAGAGGGATTAGGGTACAGGTTAGGGTACGACAATGCTTAAGAGTTAGCGTAAGTGTGAGGGCACGAGTTAGTGTTGGTGTACTGGTTAAGACAAGGACACCGATGAGGGTAAGGCCTCGGAAAAGGGTCACGTTCAGGGTTTCGCTTAGGGTTAGGGTTAGGGAATGGGGAGGGATTAGGGTACAGGGTAGGGTACGACAATGCTTAAGGGTTAACGTACGTTTTTGGGCATCAGTTAGTGTTTGTGTACTGGTTAAGATTAGCGCATTAGTTAGGGTAGGGCATCGGAAGTGGGTCCGGTTTAGGGATGGGGTTAGGGTTAGGGTTAAGGAATGGGGAAGGATTAGGGTACAATTTAGGGTACGACAACGCTTAAAGTTTAGCGTACGTGTGAGGGCACGAGTTAGTGTTGGTGTCCTGGTTAGGATTAGGGCACGGGTGAGGGTAAGGTTTCGGGTGAGGGTCAGGGATAGAATTCGTGTTAGGGTTAGGGTTAGGGAATGGGGAGATATTAGGGCACAGTTTAGGGTACCACAACGCTTAAGGTTTAGCGTACGTGTGAGGTCACTAGTTAGTGTTAGTGTACTGCTTACGATTAGGGCACGGGTGACGGTAAGGCCTCGGAAGAGGGTCACGTTAAGGGTTAGGGTTAGGGTTAGGGTTAGGGAATGGGGATTGATTAGGGTACAGGTTAGGGTACGGCAATGGCTTAGGCTTTGCGTACGTTAGAGGGCATGGGTTAGTGTTGATGTACTGGTTAAAATTAGGACACGGGTGAGGGTAAAGTTTCGGGTGAGTGTCATGGTAAGGTTTCAGCTTAGGTTTAGGGTTAGGGAATGGAGAGGGATTAGGGTACAGGATAGGGTACCGCTGCGGTTTAGTGTTAGCGTACGTGTGAGAGAACGAGTTAGTTTTGGTGTCCTGGTTAAAATTAGGGCACGGGTGAGGGTAAGGCTTCGGGTGAGGGTCAGGGTTAGGATTCGGGTTAGGGTTAGGGTTAGGGAATGGAGAGGGATTAGGGTACAGGTTAGGGTACGACAATGCTTAAGGGTTAGCGTAAGTGTGAGGGCACGAGTTAGTGTTGGTGTACTGGTTAAGACAAGGACACCGATGAGGGTAAGGCCTCGGAAACGGGTCACGTTCAGGGTTTCGCTTAGGGTTAGGTTTAGGGAATGGGGAGGGATTAGGGTACAGGATAGGGTACGACAATGCTTAAGGGTTAACGTACGTTTTGGGGCATGAGTTAGTGTTTGTGTACTTGTTAAGATTAGGGCATTGGTTAGGGTAGGGCATCGGAAGTGGGTCAGGTTTCGGGATGGGGTTAGGGTTAGGGTTAAGGAATGGGGAGGGATTAGGTTACAATTTAGGGTACGACAACGCTTAAGGTTTAGCGTACGTGTGAGGGCACGAGTTAGTGTTGGTGTCCTGGTTAAGATTAGGGCACGGGTGAGGGTAAGGCTTCGGGTGAGGGTCAGGGTTAGGATTTGTGTTAGGGTTAGGGTTAAGGAATGCAGAGGGATTAGGGTACAGCTTAGGGTACGACAGTGCTTAAGGGTTAGCGTTCGTGTGAGGGCAAGGGTTAGTGTTAGTGTCCTGGTTAAGACTAGGGCACGGGTGAGGGTAAGGCTTCAGGTGAGGGTCAGGGTTAGGATTCGTGTTAGGGTTAGGGTTAAGGAATGCAGAGGGATTAGGGTACAGCTTAGGGTAAGACAGTGCTTAAGGGTTAGCGTTCGTGTGAGGGCAAGGGTTAGTGTTAGTGTCCTGGTTAAGATTAGGGCACGGGTGAGGGTAAGGTTTCGGGTGAGGGTCAGGGATAGAATTCGGGTTAGGGTTAGGGTTAGGGAATGGGGAGATATTAGGGCACAGCTTAGGGTACCACAACTCTTAAGGTTTAGCATACGTGTGAGGTCACTAGTTAGTGTTAGTGTACTGCTTACGATTAGGGCACGGGTGAGGGTAAGGCCTCGGAAGAGGGTCACGTTAAGGGTTAGGGTTAGGGTTAGGGTTAGGGAATGGGGATTGATTAGGGTACAGGTTAGGGTACGGCAATGGCTTAGGGTTAGCCTACGTTAGAGGGCATGGGTTAGTGTTGATGTACTGGTTAAAATTAGGACACGGGTGAGGGTAAAGTTTCGGGTGAGTGTCATGGTTAGGTTTCAGGTTAGGGTTAGGGTTAGGGAATAGAGAGGGATTAGCGTACAGGTTAGGGTACCGCTGCGGTTTAGTGTTAGCGTACGTGTGAGGGCAGGAGTTAGTCTTGGTGTCCTGGTTAAGATTAGGGAACGGGTGAGGGTAAGGCTTCTTGTGAGGGTCAGGGTTAGGATTCGGGTTAGGGTTAGGGTTAGGGAATGGGGAGGGATTAGGGTACTGTTTAGGGTACGACAATTCCTAAGGGTTAGCGTAAGTGTGAGGGCACTAGGTAGTGTTGGTGTACTGGTTAAGACAAGTGCACCGATGAGGGTAAGGCCTCGGAAAAGGGTCACGTTCAGGGTTTCGCTTAGGGTTAGGGTTAGGGAATGGGGAGGGATTAGGGTACAGGATAGGGTACGACAATGCTTAAGGTTTAGATTACGTTTGAGGGCATAAGTTAGTGTTTGTGTACTGGTTAAGATTAGGGCATTGGTTAGGGTAGGGCATCGGAAGTGGGTCAGGTTTAGGGATGGGGTTAGGGTTAGGGTTAAGGAATGGGGAGGGATTAGGTTACAATTTAAAGTACAACAACTCTTAAGGTTTAGCGTATGTGTGAGGGCACGAGTTAGTGTTGGTGTCCTGGTTAAGATTAGGGCACGGGTGAGGGTAAGGCTTCGGGTGAGGGTCAGGTTTAGGATTCGTGTTAATGTTAGGGTTAAGGAATGCAGAGGGATTAGGGTACAGCTTAGGGTATGACAGTGCTTAAGGATTAGCGTTCGTGTGAGGGCAAGTGTTAGTGTTCGTGTCCTGGTTAAGATTAGGGCACGGGTGAGGGTAAGGCTTCAGGTGAGGGTCAGGGTTAGGATTCGGGTTAGGTTTAGGGTTAGGGAAAGGGGAGATATTAGGGCACAGTTTAGGGTACCACAACGCTTAAGGTTTAGCGTACGTGTGAGGTCACTAGTTAGTGTTATTGTACTGCTTACGATTAGGGCACGGGGGAGGGTAAGGCCTCGGAAGAGGGTCACGTGAAGGGTTAGGGTTAGGGTTAGGGTTAGGGTTATGGAATGGGGATTGATTAGGGTACAGGTTAGGGTACGGCAATGGCTTAGGTTTAGCGTACGTTAGAGGGCATGGGTTAGTGTTGATGTACTGGTTAAAATTAGGACACGGGTGATTGTAAAGTTTCGGGTGAGTGTCATGGTTAGGTTTCAGGTTAGGGTTAGGGTTAGGGAATGGAGAGGGATTAGGGTACAGGTTAGGGTACCGCTGCGGTTTACTGTTAGCGTACGTGTGAGGGCACGAGTTAGTGTTGGTGTCCTGGTTAAGATTAGGGCACTTGTGAGGGTAAGGCTTCGGGTGAGGGTCAGGGTTAGGATTCGTGTTAGGGTTAGGGTTAAGGAATGCATAGGGATTAGGATACAGCTTAGGGTACGACAGTGCTTAAGGGTTAGCATTCGTGTGAGGGCAAGGGTTAGTGTTAGTGTCCTGGTTAAGATTAGGGCACGGGTGAGGGTAAGGCTTCAGGTGAGTGTCAGGGTTAGGATTCGGGTTAGGTTTAGGGTTAGGGAAAGGGGAGATATTAGGGCACAGTTTAGGGTACCACATCGTTTAAGGTTTAGCGTACGTGTGAGGTCGCTAGTTAGTGTTAGTGTACTGCTTACGATTAGGTCACGGGGGAGGGTAAGGCCTCGGAAGAGGGTCACGTTAAGGGTTAGGGTTAGGGTTAGGGAATGGGGATTGATTAGGGTACAGGTTAGGGTACGGCAATGGCTTAGGGTTAGCGTACGTTAGAGGGCATGGGTTAGTGTTGATGTACTGGTTAAAATTAGGACACGGGTGATTGTAAAGTTTCGGGTGAGTGTCATGGTTAGGTTTCAGGTTAGGGTTAGGGTTAGGGAATGGAGAGGGATTAGGGTACAGGTTAGGGTACCGCTGCGGTTTACTGTTAGCGTACGTGTGAGGGCACGAGTTAGTGTTGGTGTCCTGGTTAAGATTAGGGCACTTGTGAGGGTAAGGCTTCGGGTGAGGGTCAGGGTTAGGATTCGTGTTAGGGTTAGGGTTAAGGAATGAAGAGGGATTAGGGTACAGCTTAGGGTACGACAGTGCTTAAGGGTTAGCATTCGTGTGAGGGCAAGGGTTAGTGTTAGTGTCCTGGTTAAGATTAGGGCACGGGTGAGGGTAAGGCTTCAGGTGAGGGTCAGCGTTAGGATTCGGGTTAGGGTTAGGGTTAGGGAATGGGGAGGGATTAGGGTACAGTTTAGGGTACGACAACGATTAAGGGTTAGCGTACCTGTGAGGGCACGAGTTAGTGTTGGTGTCCTGGTTAAGATTAGGGCACGGGTGAGGGTAAGTCTTCGGGTGAGGGTCAGGGTTAGGATTCGTGTTAGGGTTAGGGTTAAGGAATGCAGAGGGATTAGGGTACAGCTTAGGGTACGATAGTGCTTAAGGGTTAGCGTTCGTGTGAGGGCAAGGTTTAGTGTTAGTGTCCTGGTTAAGTTTAGGGCACGGGTGAGGGTAAGGCTTCAGGTGAGGGTCAGGTTTAGGATTCGGGTTAGGGTTAGGATTAGGGAATGGGGAGATATTAGGACATAGTTTAGGGTACCACAACGCTAAAGGTTTAGCGTACCTGTGAGGTCACTAGTTAGTGTTAGTGTACTGCTTATGATTAGGGCACGGGTGAGGGTAAGGTCTCGGAAGAGGGTCACGTTAAGGGTTAGGGTTAGGGTTAGGGTTAGGGAATGGGGATTGATTAGGGTACAGGTTAGGGTACGGCAATGGCTTAGGGTTAGCGTACGTTAGAGGGCATGGGTTAGTGTTGATGTACTGGTTAAAATTAGGACACGGGTGAGGGTAAAGTTTCGGGTGAGTGTCATGGTTAGGTTTCAGGTTAGAGTTAGGGTTAGGGAATGGAGAGGGATTAGGGTACAGGTTAGGGTACCGCTGCGGTTTAGTGTTAGCGTACGTGTGAGGGCACGAGTTAGTCTTGGTGTCCTTGTTAAGATTAGGGCACGGGTGAGGGTAAGGTTTCGGGTGAGGGTCAGGGTTAGAATTCGGGTTAGGGTTAGGGTTAGGGAATGGAGAGGGATTAGGGTACAGGTTAGGGTACGACAATGCTTAAGGGTTAGCGTAAGTGTGAGGGCACGAGTTAGTGTTGGTGTACTGGTTAAGACAAGGGCACCGATGAGGGTAAGGCCTCGGAAAAGGGTCACGTTCAGGGTTTCGCTTAGGGTTAGGGTTAGGGAATGGGGAGGGATTAGGGTACAGGATAGGGTACGACAATGCTTAAGGGTTAGCGTACTTTTGAGGGCATGAGTTAGAGTTTGTGTACTGGTTAAGATTAGGGCATTGGTTAGGGTAGGGCATCGGAAGTGGGTCAGGTTTAGGGATGGGGTTAGGGTTAAGGTTAAGGAATGGGGAGGGATTAGGGTACAATTTAGAGTACGACAACGCTTAAGGTTTAGCGTACGTGTGTGGGCACGAGTTAGTGTTGGTGTCCTGGTTAAGATTAGGGCACGGGTGAGGGTAAGGCTTCGGGTGAGGGTCAGGGTTGGATTCGTGTTAGGGTTAGGGTTAAGGAATGCAGAGGGATTAGGGTACAGCTTAGGGTACGACAGTGCTTAAGTGTTAGCGTTCGTGTGAGGGCAAGGGTTAATGCTAGTGTCCTGTTTAAGATTAGGGCACGGGTGAGGGTAAGGTTTCGGGTGAGGGTCAGGGATAGAATTCGGGTTAGGGTTAGGGTTAAGGAATGGGGAGATATTAGGGCACAGTTTAGGGTACCACAACTCTTAAGGTTTAGCATACGTGTGAGGTCACTACTTAGTGTTAGTGTACTGCTTACGATTAGGGCACGGGTGAGGGTAAGGCCTCGGAAGAGGGTCACGTTAAGGGTTAGGGTTAGGGTTAGGGTTAGGGAATGGGGATTGATTAGGGTACAGGTTAGGGTACGGCAATGGCTTAGGGTTAGCCTACGTTAGAGGGCATGGGTTAGTGTTGATGTACTGGTTAAAATTAGGACACGGGTGAGGGTAAAGTTTCGGGTGAGTGTCATGGTTAGGTTTCAGGTTAGGGTTAGGGTTAGGGAATAGAGAGGGATTAGGGTACAGGTTAGGGTACCGCTGCGGTTTAGTGTTAGCGTACGTGTGAGGGCACGAGTTAGTCTTGGTGTCCTGGTTAAGATTAGGGAACGGGTGAGGGTAAGGCTTCTTGTGAGGGTCAGGGTTAGGATTCGGGTTAGGGTTAGGGTTAGGGAATGGGGAGGGATTAGGGTACTGTTTAGGGTACGACAATTCCTAAGGGTTAGCGTAAGTGTGAGGGCACGAGGTAGTGTTGGTGTACTGGTTAAGACAAGTGCACCGATGAGGGTAAGGCCTCGGAAAAGGGTCACGTTCAGGGTTTCGCTTAGGGTTAGGGTTAGGGAATGGGGAGGGATTAGGGTACAGGATAGGGTACGACAATGCTTAAGGTTTAGATTACGTTTGAGGGCATAAGTTAGTGTTTGTGTACTTGTTAAGATTAGGGCATTGGTTAGGGCAGGGCATCGGAAGTGGGTCAGGTTTAGGGATGGGGTTAGGGTTAGGGTTAAGGAATGGGGAGGGATTAGGTTACAATTTACAGTACAACAACTCTTAAGGTTTAGCGTATGTGTGAGGGCACGAGTTAGTGTTGGTGTCCTGGTTAAGATTAGGGCACGGGTGAGGGTAAGGCTTCGGGTGAGGGTCAGGTTTAGGATTCGTGTTAGGGTTAGGGTTAAGGAATGCAGAGGGATTAGGGTACAGCTTAGGGTATGACAGTGCTTAAGGATTAGCGTTCGTGTGAGGGCAAGGGTTAGTGTTCGTGTCCTGGTTAAGATTAGGGCACGGGTGAGGGTAAGGCTTCAGGTGAGGGTCAGGGTTAGGATTCGGGTTAGGTTTAGGGTTAGGGAAAGGGGAGATATTAGGGCACAGTTTAGGGTACCACAACGTTTAAGGTTTAGCGTACGTGTGAGGTCACTATTTAGTGTTAGTGTACTGCTTACGATTAGGGCACGGGGGAGGGTAAGGCCTCGGAAGAGGGTCACGTGAAGGGTTAGGGTTAGGGTTAGGGTTAGGGTTAGGGAATGGGGATTGATTAGGGTACAGGTTAGGGTACGGCAATGGCTTAGGGTTAGCGTACGTTAGAGGGCATGGGTTAGTGTTGATGTACTGGTTAAAATTAGGACACGGGTGATTGTAAAGTTTCGGGTGAGTGTCATGGTTAGGTTTCAGGTTAGGGTTAGGGTTAGGGAATGGAGAGGGATTACGGTACAGGTTAGGGTACCGCTGCGGTTTACTGTTAGCGTACGTGTGAGGGCACGAGTTAGTGTTGGTGTCCTGGTTAAGATTAGGGCACTTGTGAGGGTAAGGCTTCGGGTGAGGGTCAGGGTTAGGATTCGTGTTAGGGTTAGGGTTAAGGAATGCAGAGGGATTAGGATACAGCTTAGGGTACGACAGTGCTTAAGGGTTAGCATTCGTGTGAGGGCAAGGGTTAGTGTTAGTGTCCTGGTTAAGATTAGGGCACGGGTGAGGGTAAGGCTTCAGGTGAGTGTCAGGGTTAGGATTCGGGTTAGGTTTAGGGTTAGGGAAAGGGGAGATATTAGGGCACAGTTTAGGGTACCACATCGTTTAAGGTTTAGCGTACGTGTGAGGTCGCTAGTTAGTGTTAGTGTACTGCTTACGATTAGGTCACGGGGGAGGGTAAGGCCTCGGAAGAGGGTCACGTTAAGGGTTAGGGTTAGGGTTAGGGTTAGGGAATGGGGATTGATTAGGGTTCAGATTAGGGTACGGCAATGGCTTAGGGTTAGCGTACGTTAGAGGGCATGGGTTAGTGTTGATGTACTGGTTAAAATTAGGACACGGGTGATTGTAAAGTTTCGGGTGAGTGTCATGGTTAGGTTTCAGGTTAGGGTTAGGGTTAGGGAATGGAGAGGGATTAGGGTACAGGTTAGGGTACCGCTGCGGTTTACTGTTAGCGTACGTGTGAGGGCACGAGTTAGTGTTGGTGTCCTGGTTAAGATTAGGGCACTTGTGAGGGTAAGGCTTCGGGTGAGGGTCAGGGTTAGGATTCGTGTTAGGGTTAGGGTTAAGGAATGAAGAGGGATTAGGGTACAGCTTAGGGTACGACAGTGCTTAAGGGTTAGCATTCGTGTGAGGGCAAGGGTTAGTGTTAGTGTCCTGGTTAAGATTAGGGCACGGGTGAGGGTAAGGCTTCAGGTGAGGGTCAGCGTTAGGATTCGGGTTAGGGTTAGGGTTAGGGAATGGGGAGGGATTAGGGTACAGTTTAGGGTACGACAACGATTAAGGGTTAGCGTACCTGTGAGGGCACGAGTTAGTGTTGGTGTCCTGGTTAAGATTAGGGCACGGGTGAGGGTAAGTCTTCGGGTGAGGGTCAGGGTTAGGATTCGTGTTAGGGTTAGGGTTAAGGAATGCAGAGGGATTAGGGTACAGCTTAGGGTACGATAGTGCTTAAGGGTTAGCGTTCGTGTGAGGGCAAGGGTTAGTGTTAGTGTCCTGGTTAAGTTTAGGGCACGGGTGAGGGTAAGGCTTCAGGTGAGGGTCAGGTTTAGGATTCGGGTTAGGGTTAGGATTAGGGAATGGGGAGATATTAGGACATAGTTTAGGGTACCACAACGCTAAAGGTTTAGCGTACCTGTGAGGTCACTAGTTAGTGTTAGTGTACTGCTTATGATTAGGGCACGGGTGAGGGTAAGGCCTCGGAAGAGGGTCACGTTAAGGGTTAGGGTTAGGGTTAGGGTTAGGGAATGGGGATTGATTAGGGTACAGGTTAGGGTACGGCAATGGCTTAGGGTTAGCGTACGTTAGAGGGCATGGGTTAGTGTTGATGTACTGGTTAAAATTAGGACACGGGTGAGGGTAAAGTTTCGGGTGAGTGTCATGGTTAGGTTTCAGGTTAGGGTTAGGGTTAGGGAATGGAGAGGGATTAGGGTACAGGTTAGGGTACCGCTGCGGTTTAGTGTTAGCGTACGTGTGAGGACACGAGTTAGTCTTGGTGTCCTTGTTAAGATTAGGGCACGGGTGAGGGTAAGGTTTCGGGTGAGGGTCAGGGTTAGAATTCGGGTTAGGGTTAGGGTTAGGGAATGGAGAGGGATTAGGGTACAGGTTAGGGTACGACAATGCTTAAGGGTTAGCGTAAGTGTGAGGGCACGAGTTAGTGTTGGTGTACTGGTTAAGACAAGGGCACCGATGAGGGTAAGGCCTCGGAAAAGGGTCACGTTCAGGGTTTCGCTTAGGGTTAGGGTTAGGGAATGGGGAGGGATTAGGGTACAGGATAGGGTACGACAATGCTTAAGGGTTAGCGTACTTTTGAGGGCATGAGTTAGAGTTTGTGTACTGGTTAAGATTAGGGCATTGGTTAGGGTAGGGCATCGGAAGTGGGTCAGGTTTAGTGATGGGGTTAGGGTTAGGGTTAAGGAATGGGGAGGGATTAGGGTACAATTTAGAGTACGACAACGCTTAAGGTTTAGCGTACGTGTGTGGGCACGAGTTAGTGTTGGTGTCCTGGTTAAGATTAGGGCACGGGTGAGGGTAAGGCTTCGGGTGAGGGTCAGGGTTGGATTCGTGTTAGGGTTAGGGTTAAGGAATGCAGAGGGATTAAGGTACAGCTTAGGGTACGACAGTGCTTAAGTGTTAGCGTTCGTGTGAGGGCAAGGGTTAATGCTAGTGTCCTGTTTAAGATTAGGGCACGGGTGAGGGTAAGGTTTCGGGTGAGGGTCAGGGATAGAATTCGGGTTAGGGTTAGGGTTAAGGAATGGGGAGATATTAGGGCACAGTTTAGGGTACCACAACTCTTAATGTTTAGCATACGTGTGAGGTCACTAGTTAGTGTTAGTGTACTGCTTACGATTAGGGCACGTGTGAGGGTAAGGCCTCGGAAGAGGGTCACGTTAAGGGTTAGGGCTAGGGTTAGGGTTAGGGAATGGGGATTGATTAGGGTACAGGTTAGGGTACGGCAATGGCTTAGGGTTAGCGTACGTTAGAGGGCATGGGTTAGTGTTGATGTACTGGTTAAAATTAGGACACGGGTGAGGGTAAAGTTTCGGGTGAGTGTCATGTTTAGGTTTTGGGTTAGGGTTAGGGTTAGGGAATCGAGAGGGATTAGGGTACAGGTTAGGGCACCGCTGCGGTTTAGTGTTAGCGTACGTGTGAGGGCACGAGTTAGTCTTGGTGTCCTGGTTAAGATTAGGGCACGGGTGAGGGTAAGGCTTCTTGTGAGGGTCAGGGTTAGGATTCGGGTTAGGGTTAGGGTTAGGGAATGGAGAGGGATTAGGGTACAGATTAGGGTACGACAAGGCTTAAGGGTTAGCGTAAGTGTGAGGGCACGAGTTAGTGTTGCTGTACTGGTTAAGACAAGGGCACCGATGAGGATAAGGCCTCGGAAAAGGGTGACGTTCAGGGTTTCAATTAGGTTTAGGGTTAGGGAATGGGGAGGGATTAGGGTACAGGATAGGGTACGACAATGCTTAAGGGTTAGCGTACTTTTGAGGGCATGAGTTAGAGTTTGTGTACTGGTTAAGATTAGGGCATTGGTTAGGGTAGGGCATCGGAAGTGGGTCAGGTTTAGGGATGGGGTTACGGTTAGGGTTAAGGAATGGGGAGGGATTAGGGTACAATTTAGGGTACGACAACGCTTAAGGTTTAGCGTACGAGTGAGGGCACGAGTTAGTGTTGGTGTCCTGGTTAAGATTAGGGCACGGGTGAGGGTAAGGCTTCGGGTGAGGGTCAGGGTTAGGATTCGTGTTAGGGTTAGGGTTAAGGAATGCAGAGGGATTACGGTACAGCTTAGGGTACGACAGTGCTTAAAGGTTAGCGTTCGTGTGAGGGCAAGGGTTAGTGTTAGTGACCTGGTTAAGATTAGGGCACGGGTGAGGGTAAGGCTTCAGGTGAGGGTCAGGGTTAGGATTCGGGTTAGGGTTAGGGTTAGGGAAAGGGAGATATTAGGGCACAGTTTTGGGTACCACAACGCTTAAGGTTTAGCGTACGTGTGAGGTCACTAGTTAGTGTTAGTGTACTGCTTACGATTAGGGCACGGGGGAGGGTAAGGCCTCGGAAGAGGGTCACGTTAAGGGTTAGGGTTATGGTTAGGGTTAGGGAATGGGGATTGATTAGGGTACAGGTTAGGGTACGGCAATGGCTTAGGGTTAGCATACGTTAAAGGGCATGGGTTAGTGTTGATGTACTGGTTAAAATTAGGACACGGGTGATGGTAAAGTTTCGGGTGAGTATCATGGATAGGTTTCAGGTTAGGGTTAGGGTTATGGAATGGAGAGGGATTAGGGTACAGGTTAGGGTACCGCTGCGGTTTAGTGTTAGCGTACGTGTGAGGGCACGAGTCAGTCTTGGTGTCCTGGTTAAGATTAGGGCACGGGTGAGGGTAAGGCTTCGGGTGAGGGTCAGGGATAGGATTCGGGTTAGGGTTAGGGTTAGGGAATGGAGAGGGATTAGGGTACAGGTTAGGGTACCGCTGCGGTTTAGTGTTAGCGTACGTGTGAGGGCACGAGTTAGTCTTGGTGTCCTGGTTAAGATTAGGGCACGGGTGAGGGTAAGGCTTCTTGTGAGGGTCAGGGTTAGGATTCGGGTTAGGGTTAGGGTTAGGGAATGGAGAGGGATTAGGGTACTGGTTAGGGTACGACAATGCCTAAGGGTTAGCGTAAGTGTGAGAGCACGGGTTAGTGTTGGTGTACTGGTTAAGACAAGGGCACCGTTGAGGGTAAGGCCTCAGAAAAGGGTCACGTTCAGGGTTTCGCTTAGGGTTAGGGTTAGGGAATGGGGAGGGATTAGGGTACAGGATAGGGTACGACAATGCTTAAGGTTTAGACTACGTTTGAGGGCATGAGTTAGTGTTTGTGTACTGGTTAAGATTAGGGCATTGGTTAGGGTAGGGCATCGGAAGTGGGTCAGGTTTAGGGATGGGGTTAGGGTTAGGGTTAAGGAATGGGGAGGGATTAGGTTACAATTTAGGTTACGACAACGCTTAAGGTTTAGCGTATGTGTGAGGGCACGAGTTAGTGTTGGTGTCCTGGTTAAGATTAGGGCACGGGTGAGGGTAAGGCTTCGGGTGAGGGTCAGGGTTAGGATTCGTGTTAGGGTTAGGGTTAAGGAATGCAGAGGGATTAGGGTACAGCTTAGGGTACGATAGTGCTTAAGGGTTAGCGTTCGTGTGAGGGCAAGGGTTAGTGTTCGTGTCCTGGTTAAGATTAGGGCACGGGTGAGGGTAAGGCTTCAGGTGAGGGTCAGGGTTAGGATTCGGGTTAGGGTTAGGGTTAGGGAATGGGGAGGGATTAGGGTACAGTTTAGGGTACGACAACGATTAAGGGTTAGCGTACGTGTGAGGGCACGAGTTAGTGTTGGTGTCCTGGTTAAGATTAGGGCACGGGTGAGGGTAAGGTTTCGGGTGAGGGTCAGGGATAGAATTCGGGTTAGGGTTAGATTTAGGGAATGGGGAGATATTAGGCCACAGTTTAGGGTACCACAACGCTTAAGGTTTAGCATACGTGTGAGGTCACTAGTTAGTGTTAGTGTACTGCTTACGATTAGGGCACGGGTGAGGGTAAGGCCTCGGAAGAGGGTCACGTTAAGGGTTAGGGTTAGGGTTAGGGTTAGGGAATGGGGATTGATTAGCGTACAGGTTAGGGTACGGCAATGGCTTAGGGTTAGCGTACGTTAGAGGGCATGGGTTAGTGTTGATGTACTGGTAAAAATTAGGACACGGGTGAGGGTAAAGTTTCGGGTGAGTGTCATGGTTAGGTTTCAGGTTAGGGTTAGGGTTAAGGAATGGAGAGAGATTAGGGTACAGGTTAGGGTACCGCTGCGGTTTAGTGTTAGCGTACGTGTGAGGGCACGAGTTAGTCTTGGTGTCCTGGTTAAGATTAGGGCACGGGTGAGGGTAAGGTTTCGGGTGAGGGTCAGGGTTAGGATTCGGGTTAGGGTTAGGGTTAGGTAATGGAGAGGGATTAGGGTACAGGATAGGGTACGACAATGCTTAAGGCTTAGCGTAAGTGTGAGGGCACGAGTTAGTGTTGGTGTACTGGTTAAGACAAGGGCACCGATGAGGGTAAGGCCTCGGAAAAGGGTCACGTTCAGGTTTTCGCTTAGGGTTAGGGTTAGGGAATGGGGAGGGATTAGGATACAGGATAGGGTACGACAATGCTTAAGGGTTAGCGTACGTTTGAGTGCATGAGTTAGAGTTTGTGTACTGGTTAAGATTAGGGCATTGGTTAGGGTAGGGCATCGGAAGTGGGTCAGGTTTAGGGATGGGGTTAGCGTTAGGGTTAAGGAATGGGGAGGGATTAGGGTACAATTTAGGGTACGACAACGCTTAAGGTTTAGCGTACGTGTGAGGGCACGAGTTAGTGTTGGTGTCCTGGTTAAGATTAGGGCACGGGTGAGGGTAAGGCTTCGGGTGAGGGTCAGGGTTAGGATTCGTGTTAGGGTTAGGGTTAAGGAATGCAGAGAGATTAGGGTACAGCTTAGGGTACCACAGTGCTTAAGGGTTAGCGTTCGTGTGAGGGCAAGTGTTAGTGTTAGTGTCCTGTTTAAGATTAGGGCACGGGTGAGGGTAAGGTTTCGGGTGAGGGTCAGGGATAGAATTCGGGTTAGGGTTAGGGTTAGGGAATGGGGAGATATTAGGGCACAGTTTAGGGTACCACAACTCTTAAGGTTTAGCATACGTGTGAGGTCACTAGTTAGTGTTAGTGTACTGCTTACGATTAGGGCACGGGTGAGGGTAAGGCATCGGAAGAGGCTCACGTTAAGGGTTAGGGTTAGGGTTAGGGTTAGGGTTAGGGAATGGGGATGATTAGGGTACAGGTTAGGGTACGGCAATGGCTTAGGGTTAGCGTACGTTAGAGGGCATGGGTTAGTGTTGATGTACTGGTTAAAATTAGCACACGGGTGAGGGTAAAGTTTCGGGTGAGTGTCATGGTTAGGTTTCAGGTTAGGGTTAGGGTTAGGGAATGGAGAGGGATTAGGGTACAGGTTAGGGTACCGCTGCGGTTTAGTGTTAGCGTACGTGTGAGGGCACGAGTTAGTCTTGGTGTCCTGGTTAAGATTAGGGCACGGGTGAGGGTAAGGCTTCTTTTGAGGGTCAGGGTTAGGATTCGGGTTAGGGTTGGGGTTAGGGAATGGAGAGGGATTAGGGTACTGTTTAGGGTACGACAATTCCTAAGGGTTAGCGTAAGTGTGAGGGCACGAGTTAGTGTTGGTGTACTGGTTAAGACAAGGGCACCGATGAGGGTAAGGCCTCGGAAAAGGGTCACGTTCAGGGTTTCGCTTAGGGTTAGGGTTAGGGAATGGGGAGGGATTAGGGTACAGGATAGGGTACGACAATGCTTAAGGGTTAGCGTACTTTTGAGGGCATGAGTTAGAGTTTGTGTACTGGTTAAGATTAGGGCATTGGTTAGGGTAGGGCATCGGAAGTGGATCAGGTTTAGGGATGGGGTTAGCGTTAGGGTTAAGGAATGGGGAGGGATTAGGGTACAATTTAGGGTACGACAACGCTTAAGGTTTAGCGTACGTGTGAGGGCACGAGTTAGTGTTGGTGTCCTGGTTAAGATTAGGGCACGGGTGAGGGTAAGTCTTCGGGTGAGGGTCAGAGTAAGGATTCGTGTTAGGGTTAGGGTTAAGGAATGCAGAGGGATTAGGGTACAGCTTAGGGTACGACAGTGCTTAAGGGTTAGCATTCGTGTGAGGGCAAGTGTTAGTGTTAGTGTCCTGTTTAAGATTAGGGCACGGGTGAGGGTAAGGTTTCGGGTGAGGGTCAGGGATAGAATTCGGGTTAGGGTTAGGGTTAGGGAATGGGGAGATATTAGGGCACAGTTTAGGGTACCACAACTCTTAAGGTTTAGCATACGTGTGAGGTCACTAGTTAGTGTTAGTGTACTGCTTACGATTAGGGCACGGGTGAGGGTAAGGCATCGGAAGAGGGTCACGTTAAGGGTTAGGGTTAGGGTTAGGGTTAGGGAATGGGGATTGATTAGGGTACAGGTTAGGGTACGGCAATGGCTTAGGGTTAGCGTACGTTAGAGGGCATGGGTTAGTGTTGATGTACTGGTTAAAATTAGCACACGGGTGAGGGTAAAGTTTCGGGTGAGTGTCATGGTTAGGTTTCAGGTTAGGGTTAGGGTTAGGGAATGGAGAGGTATTAGGGTACAGGTTAGGGTCCCGCTGCGGTTTAGTGTTAGCGTACGTGTGAGGGCACGAGTTAGTCTTGGTGTCCTGGTTAAGATTAGGGCACGGGTGAGGGTAAGGCTTCTTGTGAGGGTCAGGGTTAGGATTCGAGTTAGGGTTAGGGTTAGGGAATGGAGAGGGATTCGGTTACTGTTTAGGGTACGACAATTCCTAAGGGTTAGCGTAAGTGTGAGGGAACGAGTTAGTGTTGGTGTACTGGTTAAGACAAGGGCACCGATGAGGGTAAGGCCTCAGAAAAGGGTCACGTTCAGGGTTTCGCTTAGGGTTAGGGTAAGGGAATGGGGAGGGATTAGGCTACAGGATAGGGTACGACAATGCTTATGGTTTAGACTACGTTTGAGGGCATAAGTTAGTGTTTGTGTACTGGTTAAGATTAGGGCATTGGTTAGGGTAGGGCATCGGAAGTGGGTCAGGTTTAGGGATGGGGTTAGGGTTAGGGTTAAGGAATGGAGAGGGATTAGGTTACAATTTAGGGTACGACAACGATTAAGGTTTAGCGTACGTGTGAGGGCACGAGTTAGTGTTGGTGTCCTGGTTAAGATTAGTGCACGGGTGAGGGTAAGGCTTCGGGTGAGGGTCGGGGTTAGGATTCGTGTTAGGGTTAGGGTTAAGGAATGCAGAGGGGTTAGGGTACAGCTTAGGGAACGACAGTGTTTAAGGGTTAGTGTTCGTGTGAGGGCAAGGGTTAGTGTTAGTGTCCTGGTTGAGATTAGGGCACGGGTGAGGGTAAGGCTTCAGGTGAGGGTCAGGGTTAGGATTCGGGTTAGGGTTAGGGTTAGGGAAAGGGGAGATATTAGGGCACAGTTTTGGGTACCACAACGCTTAAGGTTTAGCGTACGTGTGAGGTCACTAGTTAGTGTTAGTGTACTGCTTACAATTAGGGCACGGGGGAGGGTAAGGCCTCGGAAGAGGGTCACGTTATGTGTTAGGGTTAGGGTTAGGGTTAGGGAATGGGGATTGATTAGGGTACAGGTTAGGGTACGGCAATGGCTTAGGGTTAGCATACGTTAGAGGGCATGGGTTAGTGTTGATATACTGGTTAAAATTAGGACACGGGTGATGGTAAAGTTTCGGGTGAGTATCATGGATAGGTTTCAGGTTAGGGTTAGTGTTAAGGAATGGAGAGGGATTAGGGTACAGGTTAGGGTACCGCTGCGGTTTAGTGTTAGCGTACGTGTGAGGGCACGAGTTAGTCTTGGTGTCCTGGATAAGATTAGGGCACGGGTGAGGGTAAGGCTTCGGGTGAGGGTCAGGGTTAGGATTCGGGTTAGGGTTAGGGTTAGGGAATGGAGAGGGATTAGGGTACAGGTTAGGGTACCGCTGCGGTTTAGTGTTAACGTACGTGTGAGGGCACGAGTTAGTCTTGGTGTCCTGGTTAAGATTAGGGCACGGGTGAGGGTAAGGTTTCGGGTGAGGTTCAGGGTTAGGATTCGGGTTAGGGTTAGGGTTAGGGAATGGAGAGGGATTAGGGTACTGGTTAGGGTACGACAATGCCTAAGGGTTAGCGTAAGTGTGAGGGCACGAGTTAGTGTTGGTGTACTGGTTAAGACAAGGGCACCGATGAGGGTAAGGCCTCGGAAAAGGGTCACGTTCAGGGTTTCGCTTAGGGTTAGGTTTAGGGAATGGGGAGGGATTAGGGTACAGGATAGGGTACGACAATGCTTAAGGGTTAGCGTACGTTTGAGGGCATGAGTTAGTGTTTGTGTACTGGTTAAGATTAGGGCATTGGTTAGGGTAGGGCATCTGAAGTGGGTCAGGTTTAGGGATGGGGTTAGGGTTAGGGTTAAGGAATGGGGAGGGATTAGGTTACAATTTAGGGTACGACAACGCTTAAGGTTTAGCGTACGTGTGAGGGCACGAGTTAGTGTTGGTGTCCTGGTTAAGATTAGGGCACGGGTGAGGGTAAGGCTTCGGGTGAGGGTCAGGGTTAGGATTCGTGTTAGGGTTAGGGTTAAGGAATGCAGAGGGATTAGGGTACAGCTTAGGGTACGATAGTGCTTAAGGGTTAGCGTTCGTGTGAGGGCAAGGGTTAGTGTTAGTGTCCTGGTTAAGATTAGGGCACGGGTGAGGGTAAGGCTTCAGGTGAGGGTCAGGGTTAGGATTCGGGTTAGGTTTAGGATTAGGGAATGGGGAGATATTAGGGCACAGTTTAGGGTACCACAACGCTTAAGGTTTAGCGTACCTGTGAGGTCACTAGTTAGTGTTAGTGTAGTGCTTACGATTAGGGCACGGGTGAGGGTAAGGCCTCGGAAGAGGGTCACGTTAAGGGTTAGGCTTAGGGTTAGGGTTAGGAAATGGAGAGGGATTAGGGTACAGGTTAGGGTACCGCTGTGGTTTAGTGTTAGCGTACGTTTGAGGGCACGAGTTAGTCTTGGTGTCCTGGTTAAGATTAGGGCACGGGTGAGGGTAAGGTTTCGGGTGAGGCTCAGGGTTAGGATTCGGGTTACGGTTAGGGTTAGGGAATGGAGAGGGATTAGGGCACAGGTTAGGGTACGACAATGCTTAAGGGTTAGCGTACTTTTGAGGGCATGAGTTAGTGTTTGTGTACTGGTTAAGATTAGGTCATTGGTTAGGGTAGGGAATCGGAAATGGGTCAGGTTTAGGGATGGGGTTAGGGTTAGGGTTAAGGAATGGGGAGGGATTAGGGTACAATTTAGGGTATGACAACGCTTAAGGTTTAGCGTACGTGTGAGGGCACGAGTTAGTGTTGTTGTCCTGGTTAAGATTAGGGCACGGGTGAGGGTAAGGCTTCGGGTGAGGGTCAGGGTTAGGATTCGTGTTAGGGTTAGGGTTAAGGAATGCAGAGGGATTAGGGTACAGCTTAGGGTACGACAGTGCTTAAGGGTTAGCGTTCGTGTGAGGGCAAGGGTTAGTGTTAGTGTCCTGGTTAAGATTAGGGCACGGGTGAGGGTAAGGCTTCAGGTGAGGGTCAGGGTTAGGATTCGGGTTAGGGTTAGGGTTAGGGAAAGGGGAGATATTAGGGCACAGTTTAGGGTACCACAACGCTTAAGGTTTAGCTTACATGTGAGGTCACTAGTTAGTGTTAGTGTACTGCTCATGATTAGGGCACGGGGGAGGGTAAGGCCTCGGAAGAGGGTCACGTTAAGGGTTAGGGTTAGGGTTAGGGTTAGGGAATGGGGATTGATTAGGGTACATGTTAGGGTACGGCAATGGCTTAGGGTTAGCGTACGTTAGAGGACATGGGTTAGTGTTGATGTACTGGTTAAAATTAGGACACGGGTGACGGTAAAGTTTCGGGTGAGTGTCATGGATAGGTTTCAGGTTAGGGTTAGTGTTAGGGAATGGAGAGGGATTAGGGTACAGGTTAGGGTACCGCTGCGGTTTACTGTTAGCGTACGTGTGAGGGCACGAGTTAGTTTTGGTGTCATGGTTAAGATTAGGGCACGGGTGAGGGTAAGGCTTCGGGTGAGGGTCAGGGTTAGAATTCGGGTTAGGGTTAGGGTTAGGGAATGGAGAGGGATTAGGGTACTGGTTAGGGTTCGACAATGCCTAAGGGTTAGCGTAAGTGTGAGGGCACGAGTTAGTGTTGGTGTACTGGTTAATACAAGGGCACCGATGAGGGTAAGGCCTCGGAAAAGGGTCACGTTCAGGTTTTCGCTTAGGGTTAGGATTAGGGAATGGGGAGGGATTAGGGTACAGGATAGGGTACGACAATGCTTAAGGGTTAGCGTACGTTTGAGGGCATGAGTTAGTGTTTTTGTACTGGTTAAGATTAGGGCTTTGGTTAGGGTAGGGCATCGGAAGTGGGTCAGGTTTAGGGATGGGGTTAGGGTTAGGGTTAAGGAATGGGGAGGGATTAGGTTACAATTTAGGGTACGATAACACTTAAGGTTTAGCGTACGTGTGAGGGCACGAGTTAGTGTTGGTGTCCTGATAAAGATTAGGGCACGGGTGAGGGTAAGGCTTCGGGTGAGGGTCAGGGTTAGGATTCGGGTTAGGGTTAGGGTTAGGGAATGGGGAGGGATTAGGGTACAGTTTAGGGTACGACAACGATTAAGGGTTAGCGTACGTGTGAGGGCACGAGTTAGTGTTGGTGTCCTGGTTAAGATTAGGGCACGGGTGAGGGTAAGGCTTCGGGTGAGGGTCAGGGTTAGGACTCGTGTTAGGGTTAGGGTTAAGGAATGCAGAGGGATTAGGGTACACCTTAGGGTACGATAGTGCTTAAGGGTGAACGTTCGTGTGAGAGCAAGGGTTAGTGTTAGTGTCCTGGTTAAGATTAGGGCACGGGTGAGGGTAAGGCTTCAGGTGAGGGTCAGGGTTAGGATTCGGGTTAGGGTTAGGATTAGGGAATGGGGAGATATTAGGACACAGTTTAGGGTACCACAACGCTTAAGGTTTAGCGTACCTGTGAGGTCACTAGTTAGTGTTAGTGTACTGCTTACGATTAGGG
Source organism: Inia geoffrensis (assembly GCA_036417435.1). Lineage (NCBI taxonomy): Eukaryota > Metazoa > Chordata > Mammalia > Artiodactyla > Iniidae > Inia > Inia geoffrensis. Next base: position 47,467 of record JAZAQT010000362.1, read on the forward strand.
CACGGGTGAGAGTAAGGCCTCGGAAGAGGGTCACGTTAAGGGTTAGGGTTAGGGTTAGGGTTAGGGTTAGGGAATGGGGATTGATTAGGGTACAGGTTAGGGTACGGCAATGGCTTAGGGTTAGCGTACGTTAGAGGGCATGGGTTAGTGTTGATATACTGGTTAAAATTAGGACACGTGTGAGGGTAAAGTTTCGGGTGAGTGTCATGGTTAGGTTTCAGGTTAGGGTTAGGGTTAGGGAATGGAGAGGGATTAGGGTACAGGATAGGGTACGACAATGCTTAAGGGTTAGCGTACTTTTGACGGCATGAGTTAGTGTTTGTGTACTGGTTAAGATTAGGGCATTGGTTAGGGTAGGGCATCGGAAATGTGTCAGGTTTAGGGATGGGGTTAGGGTTAGTGTTAAGGAATGGGGAGGGATCAGGGTACAATTTAGGGTACGACAACGCTTAAGGTTTAGCGTACGTGTGAGGGCACGAGATAGTGTTGGTTTCGTCGTTAAGATTAGTTCACGGGTGAGGGTAAGGCTTCGGGTGAGGGTCAGGGTTAGGATTCGTGTTAGGGTTAGGGTTAAGGAATGCAGAGGGATTAGGGTACAGCTTAGGGTACGACAGTGCTTAAGGGTTAGCGTTCGTGTGAGGGCAAGTGTTAGTGTTAGTGTCCTGGTTAAGATTAGGGCACGGGTGAGGGTAAGCCTTCAGGTGAGGGTCAGGGTTAGGATTCGGGTTGGGGTTAGGGAAAGGGGAGATATTAGGGCACAGTTTAGGGTACCACAACGCTTAAGGTTTAGCGTACGTGTGAGGTCACTAGTTAGTGTTAGTGTACTGCTTACGATTAGGGCACGGGGGAGGGTAAGGCCTCGGAAGAGGGTCACGTTAAGGGTTAGGGTTAGGGTTAGGGTTAGGGAATGGGGATTGATTAGGGTACAGGTTAGGGTACGGCAATGGCTTAGGGTTAGCGTACGTTAGAGGGCATGGGTTAGTGTTGATGTACTGGTTAAAATTAGGACACGGGTGATGGTAAAGTTTCGGGTGAGTGTCATGGTAAGGTTTCAGGTTAGGGTTAGGGTTAGGGAATGGAGAGGAATTAGGGTACAGGTTAGGGTACCGCTGCGGTTTAGTGTTAGCGTACGTGTGAGGGCATGAGTTAGTCTTGGTGTCCTGGTTAAGATTAGGGCACGGGTGAGGGTAAGGTTTCGGGTGAGGGTCAGGGTTAGGATTCGGGTTAGGGTTAGGGTTAGGGAATGGAGAGGGATTAGGGTACAGCTTAGGGTACGACAATGCTTAAGGGTTAGCGTAAGTGTGAGGGCACGATTTAGTGTTGGTGTACTGGTTAAGACAAGGGCACCGATGAGGGTAAGGCCTCGGAAAAGGGTCACGTTCAGGGTTTCGCTTAGGGTTAGGGTTAGGGAATGGTGAGGGATTAGGGTACAGGATACGGTACGACAATGCTTAAGGGTTAGCGTACTTTTGAGGCCATGAGTTAGAGTTTGTGTACTGGTTAAGATTAGGGCATTGGTTAGGGTAGGGCATCGGAAGTGGGTCAGTTTTAGGGATGGGTTTAGGGTTAGGGTTAATGAATGGGGAGGGATTAGGGTACAATTTAGGGTACGACAACGCTTAAGGTTTAGCGTACGTGTGAGGGCACGAGTTAGTGTTGGTGTCCTGGTTAAGATTAGGGCACGGGTGAGGGTAAGGCTTCGGGTGAGGGTCAGGGTTAGGATTCGTGTTAGGGTTAGGGTTAAGGAATGCAGAGGGATTAGGGTACAGCTTAGGGTACGACAGTGCTTAAGGGTTAGCGTTCGTGTGAGGGCAAGGGTTAGTGTTAGTGTCCTGGTTAAGATTAGGGCACGGGTGAGGGTAAGGCTTCAGGTGAGAGTCAGAGTTAGGATTCGGGTTAGGGTTAGTGTTAGGAAAAGGGGAGATATTAAGGCACAGTTTAGGGTACCACAACGCTTAAGGTTTAGCGTACGTGTGAGGTCACTAGTTAGTATTAGTGTACTGCTTACGATTAGGGCACGGGGGAGGGTAAGGCCTCGGAAGAGGGTCACGTTAAGGGTTAGGGTTAGGGTTAGGGTTAGGGAATGGGGATTGATTAGCGTACAGGTTAGGGTACAGCAATGGCTTAGGGTTAGCGTACGTTAGAGGGGATGGGTTAGTGTTGATGTACTGGTTAAAATTAGGACACGGGTGATGGTAAAGTTTCGGGTGAGTGTGATGGATAGGTTTCAGGTTAGGGTTAGGGTTAGGGAATGGAGAGGGATTAGGGTACAGGTTAGGGTACCGCTGCGGTTTAGTGTTAGCGTACGTGTGAGGGCACGAGTTAGTCTTGGTGTCCTGGTTAAGATTAGGGCACGGGTGAGGGTAAGGTTTCGGGTGAGGTTCAGGGTTAGGATTCGGGTTAGGGTTAGGGTTAGGTAATGGAGAGGGATTAGGGTACTGGTTAGGGTACGACAATGCCTAAGGGTTAGCGTAAGTGTGAGGGCACGAGTTAGTGTTGGTGTACTGGTTAAGACAAGGGCACCGATGAGGGTAAAGCCTCGGAAAAGGGTCACGTTCAGGGTTTCGCTTAGGGTTAGGTTTAGGGAATGGGGAGGGATTAGGGTACAGGATAGGGTACGACAATGCTTAAGGGTTAGCGTACGTTTGAGGGCATGAGTTAGTGTTTGTGTACTGGTTAAGATTAGGGCATTGGTTAGGGTAGGGCATCGGAAGTGGGTCAGGTTTAGGGATGGGGTTAGGGTTAGGGTTAAGGAATGGGGAGGGATTAGGTTACAATTTAGGGTACGACAACGCTTTAGGTTTAGCGTACGTGTGAGGGCACGAGTTAGTGTTGGTGTCCTGGTTAAGATTAGGGCACGGGTGAGGGTAAGGCTTCGGGTGAGGGTCAGGGTTAGGATTCGTGTTAGGGTTAGGGTTAAGGAATGCAGAGGGATTAGGGTACAGCTTAGGGTACGATATTGCTTAAGGGTTAGCGTTCGTGTGAGGGCAAGTGTTAGTGTTAGTGTCCTGGTTAAGATTAGGGCACGGGTGAGGGTAAGCCTTCAGGTGAGGGTCAGGGTTAGTATTCGGGTTAGGGTTAGGGAAAGGGGAGATATTAGGGCACAGTTTAGGGTACCACAACGCTTAAGGTTTAGCGTACGTGTGAGGTCACTAGTTAGTGTTAGTGTACTGCTTACGATTAGGGCACGGGGGAGGGTAAGGCCTCGGAAGAGGGTCACGTTAAGGGTTAGGGTTAGGGTTAGGGTTAGGGAATGGGGATTGATTAGGGTACAGGTTAGGGTACGGCAATGGCTTAGGGTTAGCGTACGTTAGAGGGCATGGGTTAGTGTTGATGTACTGGTTAAAATTAGGACACGGGTGATGGTAAAGTTTCGGGTGAGTGTCATGGTAAGGTTTCAGGTTAGGGTTAGGGTTAGGGAAAGGAGAGGAATTAGGGTACAGGTTAGGGTACCGCTGCGGTTTAGTGTTAGCGTACGTGTGAGGGCATGAGTTAGTCTTGGTGTCCTGGTTAAGATTAGGGCACGGGTGAGGGTAAGGTTTCGGGTGAGGGTCAGGGTTAGGATTCGGGTTAGGGTTAGGGTTAGGGAATGGAGAGGGATTAGGGTACAGCTTAGGGTACGACAATGCTTAAGGGTTAGCGTAAGTGTGAGGGCACGAGTTAGTGTTGGTGTACTGGTTAAGACAAGGGCACCGATGAGGGTAAGGCCTCGGAAAAGGGTCACGTTCAGGGTTTCGCTTAGGGTTAGGGTTAGGGAATGGGGAAGGATTAGGGTACAGGATAGGGTACGACAATGCTTAAGGGTTAGCGTACTTTTGAGGGCATGAGTTAGAGTTTGTGTACTGGTAAAGATTAGGGCATTGGTTAGGGTAGGGCATCGGAAGTGGGTCAGGTTTAGGGATGGGGTTAGGGTTAGGGTTAAGGAATGGGGAGGGATTAGGTTACAATTTAGGGTACGACAACGCTTAAGGTTTAGCGTACGTGTGAGGGCACGAGTTAGTGTTGGTGTCCTGGTTAAGATTAGGGCACGGGTGAGGGTAAGGCTTCGGGTGAGGGTCAGGGTTAGGACTCGTGTTAGGGTTAGGGTTAAGGAATGCAGAGGGATTAGGGTACACCTTAGGGTACTATAGTGCTTAAGGGTTAACGTTCGTGTGAGGGCAAGGGTTAGTGTTAGTGTCCCGGTTAAGATTAGGGCACGGGTGAGGGTAAGGCTTCAAGTGAGGGTCAGGGTTAGGATTCGGTTTAGGGTTAGGATTAGGGAATGGGGAGATATTAGGACACAGTTTATGGTACCACAACGCTTAAGGTTTAGCGTACCTGTGAGGTCACTAGTTAGTGTTAGTGTACTGCTTACGATTAGGGCACGGGTGAGAGTAAGGCCTCGGAAGAGGGTCACGTTAAGGGTTAGGGTTAGGGTTAGGGTTAGGGTTAGGGAATGGGGATTGATTAGGGTACAGGTTAGGGTACGGCAATGGCCTAGGGTTAGCGTACGTTAGAGGGCATGGGTTAGTGTTGATGTACTGGTTAAAATTAGGACACGGGTGATGGTAAAGTTTCGGGTGAGTGTCATGGTTAGGTTTCAGGTTAGGGTTAGGGTTAGGGAATGGAGAGGGATTAGGGTACAGGTTAGGGTACCGCTGCGGTTTACTGTTAGCGTACGTGTGAGGGCACAAGTTAGTCTTGGTGTCCTGGTTAAGATTAGGGCACGGGTGAGGGTAAGGCTTCGGGTGAGGGTCAGGGTTAGGATTCGGGTTAGGGTTAGGGTTAGGGAATGGAGAGGGATTAGGGCACTGGTTAGGGTTCGACAATGCCTAAGGGTTAGCGTAAGTGTGAGGGCACGAGTTAGTGTTGGTGTACTGGTTAAGACAAGGGCACCGATGAGGGTAAGGCCTCGGAAAAGGGTCACGTTCAGGGTTTCGCTTAGGGTTAGGGTTAGGGAATGGGGAGGGTTTAGGGTACAGGATAGGGTACGACAATGCTTAAGGGTTAGCGTACGTTTGAGGGCATGAGTTAGTGTTTGTGTACTGGTTAAGATTAGGGCATTGGTTAGGGTAGGGCATCGGAAGTGGGTCAGGTTTAGGGATGGGGTTAGGGTTAGGGTTAAGGAATGGGGAGGGATTAGGTTACAATTTAGGGGACGACAACGCTTAAGGTTTAGCGTACGTGTGAGAGCACGAGTTAGTGTTGGTGTCCTGATTAAGATTAGGGCACGGGTGAGGGTAAGGCTTCGGGTGAGGGTCAGGGTTAGGATTCGGGTTAGGGTTAGGGTTAGGAAATGGGGAGGGATTAGGGTACAGTTTAGGGTACGACAACGATTAAGGGTTAGCGTACATGTGAGGGCACGAATTAGTTTTGGTGTCCTGGTTAAGATTATGGCACGGGTGAGGGTAAGGTTTCGGGTGAGGGTCAGGGATAGAATTCGGGATAGGGTTAGGGTTAGGGAATGGGGATATATTAGGGCACAGTTTCGGGTACCACAACGCTTAAGGTTTAGCATACGTGTGAGGTCACTAGTTAGTGTTAGTGTACTGCTTACGATTAGGGCACGGGTGAGGGTAAGGCCTCGGAAGAGGGTCACGTTAAGGGTTAGGGTTAGGGTTAGGGTTCGGGAATGGGGATTGATTAGGGTACAGGTTAGGGCACGGCAATGGCTTAGGGTTAGCATACGTTAGAGGGCATGGGTTAGTGTTGATGTACTGGTTAAAATTAGGACACGGGTGATGGTAAAGTTTCGGGTGAGTATCATGGATAGGTTTCAGGTTAGGGTTAGTGTTAGGGAATGCAGAGGGATTAGGGTACAGGTTAGGGTACCGCTGCGGTTTAGTGTTAGCGTACGTGTGAGGGCACGTGTTAGTCTTGGTGTCCTGGTTAAGATTAGGGCACGGGTGAGGGTAAGGCTTCGGGTGAGGGTCAGGGTTAGGTTTCGGGTTAGGGTTAGGGTTAGGGAATGGAGAGGGATTAGGTTACAGGTTAGGGTACCGCTGCGGTTTAGTGTTAGCGCACGTGTGAGGGCACGAGTTAGTCTTGGTGTCCTGGTTAAGATTAGGGCACGGGTGAGGTTAAGGCTTCTTGTGAGGGTCAGGGTTATGATTCGGGTTAGGGTTAGGGTTAGGGAATTGAGAGGGATAAGGGTACTGGTTAGGGTACGACAATGCCTAAGGGTTAGCGTAAGTGTGAGAGCACGGGTTAGTGTTGGTGTACTGGTTAAGACAAGGGCACCGTTGAGGGTAAGGCCTCAGAAAAGGGTCACGTTCAGGGTTTCGCTTAGGGTTAGGGTTAGGGAATGGGGAGGGATTAGGGTACAGGATAGGGTACGACAATGCTTAAGGTTTAGACTACGTTTGAGGGCATGAGTTAGTGTTTGTGTACTGGTTAAGATTAGGGCATTGGTTAGGGTAGGGCATCGGAAGTGGGTCAGGTTTAGGGATGGGGTTAGGGTTAGGGTTAAGGAATGGGGAGGGATTAGGTTACAATTTAGGTTACGACAACGCTTAAGGTTTAGCGTATGTGTGAGGGCACGAGTTAGTGTTGGTGTCCTGGTTAAGATTAGGGCACGGGTGAGGGTAAGGCTTCGGGTGAGGGTCAGGGTTAGGATTCGTGTTAGGGTTAGGGTTAAGGAATGCAGAGGGATTAGGGTACAGCTTAGGGTACGATAGTGCTTAAGGGTTAGCGTTCGTGTGAGGGCAAGGGTTAGTGTTCGTGTCCTGGTTAAGATTAGGGCACGGGTGAGGGTAAGGCTTCAGGTGAGGGTCAGGGTTAGGATTCGGGTTAGGGTTAGGGTTAGGGAATGGGGAGGGATTAGGGTACAGTTTAGGGTACGACAACGATTAAGGGTTAGCGTACGTGTGAGGGCACGAGTTAGTGTTGGTGTCCTGGTTAAGATTAGGGCACGGGTGAGGGTAAGGTTTCGGGTGAGGGTCAGGGATAGAATTCGGGTTAGGGTTAGATTTAGGGAATGGGGAGATATTAGGCCACAGTTTAGGGTACCACAACGCTTAAGGTTTAGCATACGTGTGAGGTCACTAGTTAGTGTTAGTGTACTGCTTACGATTAGGGCACGGGTGAGGGTAAGGCCTCAGAAGAGGGTCACGTTAAGGGTTAGGGTTAGGGTTAGGGTTAGGGAATGGGGATTGATTAGCGTACAGGTTAGGGTACGGCAATGGCTTAGGGTTAGCGTACGTTAGAGGGCATGGGTTAGTGTTGATGTACTGGTAAAAATTAGGACACGGGTGAGGGTAAAGTTTCGGGTGAGTGTCATGGTTAGGTTTCAGGTTAGGGTTAGGGTTAAGGAATGGAGAGAGATTAGGGTACAGGTTAGGGTACCGCTGCGGTTTAGTGTTAGCGTACGTGTGAGGGCACGAGTTAGTCTTGGTGTCCTGGTTAAGATTAGGGCACGGGTGAGGGTAAGGCTTCTTTTGAGGGTCAGGGTTAGGATTCGGGTTAGGGTTGGGGTTAGGGAATGGAGAGGGATTAGGGTACTGTTTAGGGTACGACAATTCCTAAGGGTTAGCGTAAGTGTGAGGGCACGAGTTAGTGTTGGTGTACTGGTTAAGACAAGGGCACCGATGAGGGTAAGGCCTCGGAAAAGGGTCACGTTCAGGGTTTCGCTTAGGGTTAGGGTTAGGGAATGGGGAGGGATTAGGGTACAGGATAGGGTACGACAATGCTTAAGGGTTAGCGTACTTTTGAGGGCATGAGTTAGAGTTTGTGTACTGGTTAAGATTAGGGCATTGGTTAGGGTAGGGCATCGGAAGTGGATCAGGTTTAGGGATGGGGTTAGGGTTAGGGTTAAGGAATGGGGAGGGATTAAGGTACAATTTAGGGTACAACAACGCTTAAGGTTTAGCGTACGTGTGAGGGCACGAGTTAGTGTTGGTGTCCTGGTTAAGATTAGGGCACGGGTGAGGGTAAGTCTTCGGGTGAGGGTCAGAGTAAGGATTCGTGTTAGGGTTAGGGTTAAGGAATGCAGAGGGATTAGGGTACAGCTTAGGGTACGACAGTGCTTAAGGGTTAGCATTCGTGTGAGGGCAAGTGTTAGTGTTAGTGTCCTGTTTAAGATTAGGGCACGGGTGAGGGTAAGGTTTCGGGTGAGGGTCAGGGATAGAATTCGGGTTAGGGTTAGGGTTAGGGAATGGGGAGATATTAGGGCACAGTTTAGGGTACCACAACTCTTAAGGTTTAGCATACGTGTGAGGTCACTAGTTAGTGTTAGTGTACTGCTTACGATTAGGGCACGGGTGAGGGTAAGGCATCGGAAGAGGGTCACGTTAAGGGTTAGGGTTAGGGTTAGGGTTAGGGAATGGGGATTGATTAGGGTACAGGTTAGGGTACGGCAATGGCTTAGGGTTAGCGTACGTTAGAGGGCATGGGTTAGTGTTGATGTACTGGTTAAAATTAGCACACGGGTGAGGGTAAAGTTTCGGGTGAGTGTCATGGTTAGGTTTCAGGTTAGGGTTAGGGTTAGGGAATGGAGAGGTATTAGGGTACAGGTTAGGGTCCCGCTGCGGTTTAGTGTTAGCGTACGTGTGAGGGCACGAGTTAGTCTTGGTGTCCTGTTTAAGATTAGGGCACGGGTGAGGGTAAGGCTTCTTGTGAGGGTCAGGGTTAGGATTCGAGTTAGGGTTAGGGTTAGGGAATGGAGAGGGATTCGGTTACTGTTTAGGGTACGACAATTCCTAAGGGTTAGCGTAAGTGTGAGGGAACGAGTTAGTGTTGGTGTACTGGTTAAGACAAGGGCACCGATGAGGGTAAGGCCTCGGAAAAGGGTCACGTTCAGGGTTTCGCTTAGGGTTAGGGTAAGGGAATGGGGAGGGATTAGGCTACAGGATAGGGTACGACAATGCTTATGGTTTAGACTACGTTTGAGGGCATAAGTTAGTGTTTGTGTACTGGTTAAGATTAGGGCATTGGTTAGGGTAGGGCATCGGAAGTGGGTCAGGTTTAGGGATGGGGTTAGGGTTAGGGTTAAGGAATGGAGAGGGATTAGGTTACAATTTAGGGTACGACAACGATTAAGGTTTAGCGTACGTGTGAGGGCACGAGTTAGTGTTGGTGTCCTGGTTAAGATTAGTGCACGGGTGAGGGTAAGGCTTCGGGTGAGGGTCGGGGTTAGGATTCGTGTTAGGGTTAGGGTTAAGGAATGCAGAGGGGTTAGGGTACAGCTTAGGGAACGACAGTGTTTAAGGGTTAGTGTTCGTGTGAGGGCAAGGGTTAGTGTTAGTGTCCTGGTTGAGATTAGGGCACGGGTGAGGGTAAGGCTTCAGGTGAGGGTCAGGGTTAGGATTCGGGTTAGGGTTAGGGTTAGGGAAAGGGGAGATATTAGGGCACAGTTTTGGGTACCACAACGCTTAAGGTTTAGCGTACGTGTGAGGTCACTAGTTAGTGTTAGTGTACTGCTTACAATTAGGGCACGGGGGAGGGTAAGGCCTCGGAAGAGGGTCACGTTATGTGTTAGGGTTAGGGTTAGGGTTAGGGAATGGGGATTGATTAGGGTACAGGTTAGGGTACGGCAATGGCTTAGGGTTAGCATACGTTAGAGGGCATGGGTTAGTGTTGATATACTGGTTAAAATTAGGACACGGGTGATGGTAAAGTTTCGGGTGAGTATCATGGATAGGTTTCAGGTTAGGGTTAGTGTTAGGGAATGGAGAGGGATTAGGGTACAGGTTAGGGTACCGCTGTGGTTTAGTGTTAGCGTACGTTTGAGGGCACGAGTTAGTCTTGGTGTCCTGGTTAAGATTAGGGCACGGGTGAGGGTAAGGTTTCGGGTGAGGCTCAGGGTTAGGATTCGGGTTACGGTTAGGGTTAGGGAATGGAGAGGGATTAGGGCACAGGTTAGGGTACGACAATGCTTAAGGGTTAGCGTACTTTTGAGGGCATGAGTTAGTGTTTGTGTACTGGTTAAGATTAGGTCATTGGTTAGGGTAGGGAATCGGAAATGGGTCAGGTTTAGGGATGGGGTTAGGGTTAGGGTTAAGGAATGGGGAGGGATTAGGGTACAATTTAGGGTATGACAACGCTTAAGGTTTAGCGTACGTGTGAGGGCACGAGTTAGTGTTGTTGTCCTGGTTAAGATTAGGGCACGGGTGAGGGTAAGGCTTCGGGTGAGGGTCAGGGTTAGGATTCGTGTTAGGGTTAGGGTTAAGGAATGCAGAGGGATTAGGGTACAGCTTAGGGTACGACAGTACTTAAGGGTTAGCGTTCGTGTGAGGGCAAGGGTTAGTGTTAGTGTCCTGGTTAAGATTAGGGCACGGGTGAGGGTAAGGCTTCAGGTGAGGGTCAGGGTTAGGATTCGGGTTAGGGTTAGGGTTAGGGAAAGGGGAGATATTAGGGCACAGTTTAGGGTACCACAACGCTTAAGGTTTAGCTTACATGTGAGGTCACTAGTTAGTGTTAGTGTACTGCTCATGATTAGGGCACGGGGGAGGGTAAGGCCTCGGAAGAGGGTCACGTTAAGGGTTAGGGTTAGGGTTAGGGTTAGGGAATGGGGATTGATTTGGGTACATGTTAGGGTACGGCAATGGCTTAGGGTTAGCGTACGTTAGAGGACATGGGTTAGTGTTGATGTACTGGTTAAAATTAGGACACGGGTGACGGTAAAGTTTCGGGTGAGTGTCATGGATAGGTTTCAGGTTAGGGTTAGTGTTAGGGAATGGAGAGGGATTAGGGTACAGGTTAGGGTACCGCTGCGGTTTACTGTTAGCGTACGTGTGAGGGCACGAGTTAGTTTTGGTGTCATGGTTAAGATTAGGGCACGGGTGAGGGTAAGGCTTCGGGTGAGGGTCAGGGTTAGAATTCGGGTTAGGGTTAGGGTTAGGGAATGGAGAGGGATTAGGGTACTGGTTAGGGTTCGACAATGCCTAAGGGTTAGCGTAAGTGTGAGGGCACGAGTTAGTGTTGGTGTACTGGTTAATACAAGGGCACCGATGAGGGTAAGGCCTCGGAAAAGGGTCACGTTCAGGTTTTCGCTTAGGGTTAGGATTAGGGAATGGGGAGGGATTAGGGTACAGGATAGGGTACGACAATGCTTAAGGGTTCGCGTACGTTTGAGGGCATGAGTTAGTGTTTTTGTACTGGTTAAGATTAGGGCTTTGGTTAGGGTAGGGCATCGGAAGTGGGTCAGGTTTAGGGATGGGGTTAGGGTTAGGGTTAAGGAATGGGGAGGGATTAGGTTACAATTTAGGGTACGATAACACTTAAGGTTTAGCGTACGTGTGAGGGCACGAGTTAGTGTTGGTGTCCTGATAAAGATTAGGGCACGGGTGAGGGTAAGGCTTCGGGTGAGGGTCAGGGTTAGGATTCGGGTTAGGGTTAGGGTTAGGGAATGGGGAGGGATTAGGGTACAGTTTAGGGTACGACAACGATTAAGGGTTAGCGTACGTGTGAGGGCACGAGTTAGTGTTGGTATCCTGGTTAAGATTAGGGCACGGGTGAGGGTAAGGCTTCGGGTGAGGGTCAGGGTTAGGACTCGTGTTAGGGTTAGGGTTAAGGAATGCAGAGGGATTAGGGTACACCTTAGGGTACGATAGTGCTTAAGGGTGAACGTTCGTGTGAGAGCAAGGGTTAGTGTTAGTGTCCTGGTTAAGATTAGGGCACGGGTGAGGGTAAGGCTTCAGGTGAGGGTCAGGGTTAGGATTCGGGTTAGGGTTAGGATTAGGGAATGGGGAGATATTAGGACACAGTTTAGGGTACCACAACGCTTAAGGTTTAGCGTACCTGTGAGGTCACTAGTTAGTGTTAGTGTACTGCTTACGATTAGGGCACGGGTGAGAGTAAGGCCTCGGAAGAGGGTCACGTTAAGGGTTAGGGTTAGGGTTAGGGTTAGGGTTAGGGAATGGGGATTGATTAGGGTACAGGTTAGGGTACGGCAATGGCTTATGGTTAGCGTACGTTAGAGGGCATGGGTTAGTGTTGATATACTGGTTAAAATTAGGACACGTGTGAGGGTAAAGTTTCGGGTGAGTGTCATGGTTAGGTTTCAGGTTAGGGTTAGGGTTAGGGAATGGAGAGGGATTAGGGTACAGGTTAGGGTACCGCTGTGGTTTAGTGTTAGCGTACGTTTGAGGGCACGAGTTAGTCTTGGTGTCCTGGTTAAGATTAGGGCACGGGTGAGGGTAAGGTTTCGGGTGAGGGTCAGGGTTAGGGTTCGGGTTAGGGTTAGGTTTAGGGAATGGAGAGGGATTAGGGTACAGGTTAGGGTACGACAATGCTTAAGGGTTACCGTAAGTGTGAGGGCACGAGTTAGTGTTCGTGTACTGGTTAAGACAAGGGCACCGATGAGGGTAAGGCCTCGGAAAAGGGTCACGTTCAGGGTTTCGCTTAGGGTTAGGGTTAGGGAATGGGGAGGGATTAGGGTACAGGATAGGGTACGACAATGCTTAAGGGTTAGCGTACTTTTGACGGCATGAGTTAGTGTTTGTGTACTGGTTAAGATTAGGGCATTGGTTAGGGTAGGGCATCGGAAATGTGTCAGGTTTAGGGATGGGGTTAGGGTTAGTGTTAAGGAATGGGGAGGGATCAGGGTACAATTTAGGGTACGACAACGCTTAAGGTTTAGCGTACGTGTGAGGGCACGAGATAGTGTTGGTTTCGTCGTTAAGATTAGTTCACGGGTGAGGGTAAGGCTTCGGGTGAGGGTCAGGGTTAGGATTCGTGTTAGGGTTAGGGTTAAGGAATGCAGAGGGATTAGGGTACAGCTTAGGGTACGACAGTGCTTAAGGGTTAGCGTTCGTGTGAGGGCAAGTGTTAGTGTTAGTGTCCTGGTTAAGATTAGGGCACGGGTGAGGGTAAGCCTTCAGGTGAGGGTCAGGGTTAGGATTCGGGTTGGGGTTAGGGAAAGGGGAGATATTAGGGCACAGTTTAGGGTACCACAACGCTTAAGGTTTAGCGTACGTGTGAGGTCACTAGTTAGTGTTAGTGTACTGCTTACGATTAGGGCACGGGGGAGGGTAAGGCCTCGGAAGAGGGTCACGTTAAGGGTTAGGGTTAGGGTTAGGGTTAGGGAATGGGGATTGATTAGGGTACAGGTTAGGGTACGGCAATGGCTTAGGGTTAGCGTACGTTAGAGGGCATGGGTTAGTGTTGATGTACTGGTTAAAATTAGGACACGGGTGATGGTAAAGTTTCGGGTGAGTGTCATGGTAAGGTTTCAGGTTAGGGTTAGGGTTAGGGAATGGAGAGGAATTAGGGTACAGGTTAGGGTACCGCTGCGGTTTAGTGTTAGCGTACGTGTGAGGGCATGAGTTAGTCTTGGTGTCCTGGTTAAGATTAGGGCACGGGTGAGGGTAAGGTTTCGGGTGAGGGTCAGGGTTAGGATTCGGGTTAGGGTTAGGGTTAGGGAATGGAGAGGGATTAGGGTACAGCTTAGGGTACGACAATGCTTAAGGGTTAGCGTAAGTGTGAGGGCACGATTTAGTGTTGGTGTACTGGTTAAGACAAGGGCACCGATGAGGGTAAGGCCTCGGAAAAGGGTCACGTTCAGGGTTTCGCTTAGGGTTAGGGTTAGGGAATGGTGAGGGATTAGGGTACAGGATACGGTACGACAATGCTTAAGGGTTAGCGTACTTTTGAGGCCATGAGTTAGAGTTTGTGTACTGGTTAAGATTAGGGCATTGGTTAGGGTAGGGCATCGGAAGTGGGTCAGTTTTAGGGATGGGTTTAGGGTTAGGGTTAATGAATGGGGAGGGATTAGGGTACAATTTAGGGTACGACAACGCTTAAGGTTTAGCGTACGTGTGAGGGCACGAGTTAGTGTTGGTGTCCTGGTTAAGATTAGGGCACGGGTGAGGGTAAGGCTTCGGGTGAGGGTCAGGGTTAGGATTCGTGTTAGGGTTAGGGTTAAGGAATGCAGAGGGATTAGGGTACAGCTTAGGGTACGACAGTGCTTAAGGGTTAGCGTTCGTGTGAGGGCAAGGGTTAGTGTTAGTGTCCTGGTTAAGATTAGGGCACGGGTGAGGGTAAGGTTTCAGGTGAGAGTCAGAGTTAGGATTCGGGTTAGGGTTAGTGTTAGGAAAAGGGGAGATATTAAGGCACAGTTTAGGGTACCACAACGCTTAAGGTTTAGCGTACGTGTGAGGTCACTAGTTAGTATTAGTGTACTGCTTACGATTAGGGCACGGGGGAGGTTAAGGCCTCGGAAGAGGGTCACGTTAAGGGTTAGGGTTAGGGTTAGGGTTAGGGAATGGGGATTGATTAGCGTACAGGTTAGGGTACAGCAATGGCTTAGGGTTAGCGTACGTTAGAGGGGATGGGTTAGTGTTGATGTACTGGTTAAAATTAGGACACGGGTGATGGTAAAGTTTCGGGTGAGTGTCATGGATAGGTTTCAGGTTAGGGTTAGGGTTAGGGAATGGAGAGGGATTAGGGTACAGGTTAGGGTACCGCTGCGGTTTAGTGTTAGCGTACGTGTGAGGGCACGAGTTAGTCTTGGTGTCCTGGTTAAGATTAGGGCACGGGTGAGGGTAAGGTTTCGGGTGAGGTTCAGGGTTAGGATTCGGGTTAGGGTTAGGGTTAGGGAATGGAGAGGGATTAGGGTACTGGTTAGGGTACGACAATGCCTAAGGGTTAGCGTAAGTGTGAGGGCACGAGTTAGTGTTGCTGTACTGGTTAAGACAAGGGCACCGATGAGGGTAAAGCCTCGGAAAAGGGTCACGTTCAGGGTTTCGCTTAGGGTTAGGTTTAGGGAATGGGGAGGGATTAGGGTACAGGATAGGGTACGACAATGCTTAAGGGTTAGCGTACGTTTGAGGGCATGAGTTAGTGTTTGTGTACTGGTTAAGATTAGGGCATTGGTTAGGGTAGGGCATCGGAAGTGGGTCAGGTTTAGGGATGGGGTTAGGGTTAGGGTTAAGGAATGGGGAGGGATTAGGTTACAATTTAGGGTACGACAACGCTTAAGGTTTAGCGTACGTGTGAGGGCACGAGTTAGTGTTGGTGTCCTGGTTAAGATTAGGGCACGGGTGAGGGTAAGGCTTCGGGTGAGGGTCAGGGTTAGGATTCGTGTTAGGGTTAGGGTTAAGGAATGCAGAGGGATTAGGGTACAGCTTAGGGTACGATATTGCTTAAGGGTTAGCGTTCGTGTGAGGGCAAGTGTTAGTGTTAGTGTCCTGGTTAAGATTAGGGCACGGGTGAGGGTAAGCCTTCAGGTGAGGGTCAGGGTTAGTATTCGGGTTAGGGTTAGGGAAAGGGGAGATATTAGGGCACAGTTTAGGGTACCACAACGCTTAAGGTTTAGCGTACGTGTGAGGTCACTAGTTAGTGTTAGTGTACTGCTTACGATTAGGGCACGGGGGAGGGTAAGGCCTCGGAAGAGGGTCACGTTAAGGGTTAGGGTTAGGGTTAGGGTTAGGGAATGGGGATTGATTAGGGTACAGGTTAGGGTACGGCAATGGCTTAGGGTTAGCGTACGTTAGAGGGCATGGGTTAGTGTTGATGTACTGGTTAAAATTAGGACACGGGTGATGGTAAAGTTTCGGGTGAGTGTCATGGTAAGGTTTCAGGTTAGGGTTAGGGTTAGGGAAAGGAGAGGAATTAGGGTACAGGTTAGGGTACCGCTGCGGTTTAGTGTTAGCGTACGTGTGAGGGCATGAGTTAGTCTTGGTGTCCTGATTAAGATTAGGGCACGGGTGAGGGTAAGGTTTCGGGTGAGGGTCAGGGTTAGGATTCGGGTTAGGGTTAGGGTTAGGGAATGGAGAGGGATTAGAGTACAGCTTAGGGTACGACAATGCTTAAGGGTTAGCGTAAGTGTGAGGGCACGAGTTAGTGTTGGTGTACTGGTTAAGACAAGGGCACCGATGAGGGTAAGGCCTCGGAAAAGGGTCACGTTCAGGGTTTCGCTTAGGGTTAGGGTTAGGGAATGGGGAGGGATTAGGGTACAGGATAGGGTACGACAATGCTTAAGGGTTAGCGTACTTTTGAGGGCATGAGTTAGAGTTTGTGTACTGGTAAAGATTAGGGCATTGGTTAGGGTAGGGCATCGGAAGTGGGTCAGGTTTAGGGATGGGGTTAGGGTTAGGGTTAAGGAATGGGGAGGGATTAGGTTACAATTTAGGGTACGACAACGCTTAAGGTTTAGCGTACGTGTGAGGGCACGAGTTAGTGTTGGTGTCCTGGTTAAGATTAGGGCACGGGTGAGGGTAAGGCTTCGGGTGAGGGTCAGGGTTAGGACTCGTGTTAGGGTTAGGGTTAAGGAATGCAGAGGGATTAGGGTACACCTTAGGGTACTATAGTGCTTAAGGGTTAACGTTCGTGTGAGGGCAAGGGTTAGTGTTAGTGTCCCGGTTAAGATTAGGGCACGGGTGAGGGTAAGGCTTCAAGTGAGGGTCAGGGTTAGGATTCGGTTTAGGGTTAGGATTAGGGAATGGGGAGATATTAGGACACAGTTTATGGTACCACAACGCTTAAGGTTTAGCGTACCTGTGAGGTCACTAGTTAGTGTTAGTGTACTGCTTACGATTAGGGCACGGGTGAGAGTAAGGCCTCGGAAGAGGGTCACGTTAAGGGTTAGGGTTAGGGTTAGGGTTAGGGTTAGGGAATGGGGATTGATTAGGGTACAGTTTAGGGTACGGCAATGGCCTAGGGTTAGCGTACGTTAGAGGGCATGGGTTAGTGTTGATGTACTGGTTAAAATTAGGACACGGGTGATGGTAAAGTTTCGGGTGAGTGTCATGGTTAGGTTTCAGGTTAGGGTTAGGGTTAGGGAATGGAGAGGGATTAGGGTACAGGTTAGGGTACCGCTGCGGTTTACTGTTAGCGTACGTGTGAGGGCACAAGTTAGTCTTGGTGTCCTGGTTAAGATTAGGGCACGGGTGAGGGTAAGGCTTCGGGTGAGGGTCAGGGTTAGGATTCGGGTTAGGGTTAGGGTTAGGGAATGGAGAGGGATTAGGGCACTGGTTAGGGTTCGACAATGCCTAAGGGTTAGCGTAAGTGTGAGGGCACGAGTTAGTGTTGGTGTACTGGTTAAGACAAGTGCACCGATGAGGGTAAGGCCTCGGAAAAGGGTCACGTTCAGGGTTTCGCTTAGGGTTAGGGTTAGGGAATGGGGAGGGTTTAGGGTACAGGATAGGGTACGACAATGCTTAAGGGTTAGCGTACGTTTGAGGGCATGAGTTAGTGTTTGTGTACTGGTTAAGATTAGGGCATTGGTTAGGGTAGGGCATCGGAAGTGGGTCAGGTTTAGGGATGGGGTTAGGGTTAGGGTTAAGGAATGGGGAGGGATTAGGTTACAATTTAGGGGACGACAACGCTTAAGGTTTAGCGTACGTGTGAGAGCACGAGTTAGTGTTGGTGTCCTGATTAAGATTAGGGCACGGGTGAGGGTAAGGCTTCGGGTGAGGGTCAGGGTTAGGATTCGGGTTAGGGTTAGGGTTAGGAAATGGGGAGGGATTAGGGTACAGTTTAGGGTACGACAACGATTAAGGGTTAGCGTACATGTGAGGGCACGAATTAGTTTTGGTGTCCTGGTTAAGATTATGGCACGGGTGAGGGTAAGGTTTCGGGTGAGGGTCAGGGATAGAATTCGGGATAGGGTTAGGGTTAGGGAATGGGGATATATTAGGGCACAGTTTCGGGTACCACAACGCTTAAGGTTTAGCATACGTGTGAGGTCACTAGTTAGTGTTAGTGTACTGCTTACGATTAGGGCACGGGTGAGGGTAAGGCCTCGGAAGAGGGTCACGTTAAGGGTTAGGGTTAGGGTTAGGGTTCGGGAATGGGGATTGATTAGGGTACAGGTTAGGGTACAGCAATGGCTTAGGGTTAGCGTACGTTAGAGGGCATGGGTTTGTGTTGATGTACTGGTTAAAATTAGGACACGGGTGAGGGTAAAGTTTCGGGTGAGTGTCATGGTTAGGTTTCAGGTTAGGTTTAGGATTAGGGAATGGAGAGGGATTAGGGTACAGGTTAGGGTACCGCTGCGGTTTAGTGTTAGCGTACGTGTGAGGGCACGAGTTAGTCTTGGTGTCCTGGTTAAGATTAGGGCATGGGTGAGGGTAATGTTTTGGATGACGGTCAGGGTTAGGATTCGGGTTAGGGTTAGGGTTAGGGAATGGAGAGGGATTAGGGTACAGGTTAGGGTACGACAATGCTTAAGGGTTAGCGTAAGTGTGAGAGCACGAGTTAGTGTTGGTGTACTTGTTAAGACATGGGCACCGATGAGGGTAAGGCCTCGGAAAAGGGTCACGTTCAGGGTTTCGCTTAGGGTTAGGGTTAGGGAATGGGGAGGGATTAGGGTACAGGATAGGGTACGACAATGCTTAAGGGTTAGCGTACTTTTGAGGGCATGAGTTAGAGTTTGTGTACTGGTTAAGATTAGGGCATTGGTTAGTGTAGGGCATCGGAAGTGGGTCAGGTTTAAGGATGGGGTTAGGGTTAGGGTTAAGGAATGGAGAGGGATTAGGGTACAATTTAGGGTACGACAACGCTTAAGGTTTAGCGTACGTGTGAGGGCACGAGTTAGTGTTAGTTTCCTGGTTAAGATTAGGGCACGGGTGAGGGTAAGGCTTCGGGTGAGGGTCCTGGTTAGGATTCGAGTTAGGGTTAGGGTTAAGGAATGCAGAGGGATTAGGGTACAGCTTAGGGTACGACAGTGCTTAAGGGTTAACGTTCGTGGGAGGTCAAGGGTTAGTGTTAGTGTCCTGGTTAAGATTAGGGCACGGGTGAGGGTAAGGCTTCAGGTGAGGGTCAGAGTTAGGATTCGGGTTAGGGTTAGGGTTAGGGAAAGGGGAGATATTAGGGCACAGTTTAGGGTACCACAAGGCTTAAGGTTTAGCGTACGTGTGAGGTCACTAGTTAGTGTTAGTGTACTGCTTACGATTAGGGCACGAGGGAGGGTAAGGCCTCGGAAGTGGGTCCCGTTAAGGGTTAGGGTTAGGGTTAGGGTTAGGGAATGGGGATTGAATAGGGTACAGGTTAGGGTACGGCAATGGCTTAGGGTTAGCGTACGTTGTAGGGCATGGGATAGTGTTGATGTACTGGTTAAAGTTAGGACACGGGTGATGGTAAAGTTTAGGGTGAGTGTCATGGTTAGGTTTCAGGTTAGGGTTAGTGTTAGGGAATGGAGAGGGATTAGGGTACAGGTTAGGGTACCGCTGCGGTTTAGTGTTAGCGTACGTGTGAGGGCACTAGTTAGTCTTGGTGTCCTGTTTAACAATAGGGCACGTGTGAGGGTAAGGCTTCGGGTGAGGGTCAGGGTTAGGATTCGGGTTAGGGTTAGGGTTAGGGAATGGAGAGTGATTAGGGTACAGGTTAGGGTACGGCAATGGCTTAGGGTTAGCGTACGTTAGAGGGTATGGGTTAGTGTTGAAGTACTGGTTAAAGTTAGGACACGGGTGAGGGTAAAGTTTCGGGTGAGTGTCATTGTTAGGTTTCAGGTTAGGGTTAGGGTTAGGGAATGGAGAGGGATTAGGGTACAGGTTAGGGTACGACAATGCTTAAGGGTTAGCGTAAGTGTGAGGGCACGAGTTAGTGTTGGTGTACTGGTTAAGACAAGGGCACCGATGAGGGTAAGGTCTCGGAAAAGGGTCACGTTCAGGGTTTCGCTTAGGGTTAGGGTTAGGGAATGGGGAGTTATTAGGGTACAGGATAGGGTACGACAATGCTTAAGGGTTAGCCTACGTTTGAGGGCATGAGTTATTGTTTGTGTACTGGTTAAGATTAGGGCATTGGTTAGGGTAGGGCATCGGAAGTGGATCAGGTTTAGGGATGGGGTTAGGGTTAGGGTTAAGGAATGGGGAGGGATTAGGTTACAATTTAGGGTACGACAACACTTAAGGTTTAGCGTACGTGTGAGGGCACGAGTTAGTGTTGGTGTCCTGGTTAAGATTAGGGCACGGGTGAGGGTAAGGTTTCGGGTGAGGGTCAGGGATAGAATTCGGGATAGGGTTAGGGTTAGGGAATGGGGATATATTAGGGCACAGTTTAGGGTACCACAACGCTTAAGGTTTAGCATACGTGTGAAGTCACTAGTTAGTGTTAGTGTACTGCTTACGATTAGGGCACGGGTGAGGGTAAGGCCTCGGAAGAGGGTCACGTTAATGTTTAGGGTTAGGGTTAGGGTTAGGGAATGGGGATTGATTAGGGTATAGGTTAGGGTACAGCAATGGCTTAGGGTTAGCGTACGTTAGAGGGCATGGGTTAGTGTTGATGTACTGGTTAAAATTAGGACACGGGTGAGGGTAAAGTTTCGGGTGAGTGTCATGGTTAGGTTTCAGGTTAGGGTTAGGGTTAGGGAATGGAGAGGGAATAGGGTACAGGTTAGGGTACCGCTGCGGTTTAGTGTTAGCGTACGTGTGAGGGCACGAGTTAGTCTTGGTGTCCTGGTTAAGATTAGGGCACGGGTGAGGGTAAGGTTTCGGGTGAGGGTCAGGGTTAGGATTCGGGTTAGGGTTAGGGTTAGGGAATGGAGAGGGATTAGGGTACTGGTTAGGGTACGACAATGCCTAAGGGTTAGCGTAAGTGTGAGGGCACAAGTTAGTGTTGGTGTACTGGTTAAGACAAGGGCACCGATGAGGGTAAGGCCTCGGAAAAGGGTCACGTTCAGGGTTTCGCTTAGGGTTAGGGTTAGGGAATGGGGAGGGATTAGGGTACAGGATAGGATACGACAAAGCTTAAGAGTTAGCATACGTTTGAGGGCATGAGTTAGTGTTTGTGTACTGGTTAAGATTAGGGCATTGGTTAGGGTAGGGCATCGGAAGTGGGTCAGGTTTAGGGATGGGGTTAGGGTTAGGGTTAAGGAATGGGGAGGGATTAGGTTACAATTTAGGGTACGACAACGCTTAAGGTTTAGCGTACGTGTGAGGGCACGAGTTATTGTTGGTGTCCTGGTTAAGATTAGGGCACGGGTGAGGGTAAGGCTTCGGGTGAGGGTCAGGGTTAGGATTCGTGTTAGGGTTAGGGTTAAGGAATGCAGAGGGATTAGGGTACAGCTTAGGGTACGATAGTGCTTAAGGGTTAGCGTTCGTGTGAGGGCAAGGGTTAGTGTTAGTGTCCTGGTTAAGATTAGGGCACGGGTGAGGGTAAGGCTTCATGTGAGGCTCAGGGTTAGGATTCGGGTTAGGGTTAGGATTAGGGAATGGGGAGATATTAGGACACAGTTTAGGGTACCACAACGCTTAAGGTTTAGCGTACGTGTGAGGTCACTAGTTAGTGTTAGTGTACTGCTTACGATTAGGGCACGGGTGAGGGTAAGGCCTCGGAAGTGGGTCAGGTTAAGGGTTAGGGTTAGGGTTAGGGTTAGGAAATGGGGATTGAATAGGGTACAGGTTAGGGTACGGCAATGGCTTAGGGTTAGCGTACGTTATAGGGCATGGGATAGTGTTGATGTACTGGTTAAAGTTAGGACACGGGTGATGGTAAAGTTTAGGGTGAGTGTCATGGTTAGGTTTCAGGTTAGGGTTAGGGTTAGGGAATGGAGAGGGATTAGGGTACAGGTTAGGGCACCGCTGCGGTTTAGTGTTAGCGTACGTGTGAGGGCACGAGTTAGTCTTGGTGTCCTGTTTAAGAATAGGGCACGGGTGAGGGTAAGGCTTCGTGTGAGGGTCAGGGTTAGGATTCGGGTTAGGGTTAGGGTTAGGGAATGGAGAGGGATTAGGGTACAGGTTAGGGTACGACAATGCTTAAGGTTTAGCGTAAGTGTGAGGGCACGAGTTAGTGTTGGTGTACTGGTTAAGACAACGGCACCGATGAGGGTAAGGTCTCGGAAAAGGGTCACGTTCAGGGTTTCGCTTAGGGTTAGGGTTAGTGAATGAGGAGTTATTAGGGTACAGGATAGGGTACGACAATGCTTAAGGGTTAGCGTACGTTTGAGGGCATGAGTTAGTGTTTGTGTACTGGTTAAGATTAGGGCATTGGTTAGGGTAGGGCATCGGAAGTGGGTCAGGTTTAGGGATGGGGTTAGGGTTAGGGTTAAGGAATGGGGAGGGATTAGGTTACAATTTAGGGTACGACAACGCTTAAGGTTTAGCATACGTGTGAGGGCACGAGTTAGTGTTGGTGTCCTGATTAAGATTAGGGCACGGGTGAGGGTAAGGCTTCGGGTGAGGGTCAGGGTTAGGATTCGGGTTAGGGTTAGGGTTAGGGAATGGGGAGGGATTAGGGTACAGTTTAGGGTACGACAACGATTAAGGGTTAGCGTACGTGTGAGGGCACGAATGAGTGTTGGTGTCCTGGTTAAGATTAGGGCACGGGTGAGGGTAAGGCTTCGTGTGAGGGTCAGGGTTAGGACTCGTGTTAGGGTTAGGGTTAAGGAATGCAGAGGGATTAGGGTACACCTTAGGGTACGATAGTGCTTAAGGTTTAGCGTTCGTGTGAGGGCAAGGGTTAGTGTTAGTGTCCTGGTTAAGATTAGGGCACGGGTGAGGGTAAGGCTTCAGGTGAGGGTCAGGGTTAGGATTCGGTTTAGGGTTAGGATTAGGGAATGGGGAGATATTAGGACACAGTTTAGGGTACCACAACGCTTAAGGTTTAGCGTACCTGTGAGGTCACTAGTTAGTGTTAGTGTACTGCTTACGATTAGGGCACGGGTGAGGGTAAGGCCTCGGCAGAGGGTCACGTTAAGGGATAGGGTTAGGGTTAGGGTTAGGGAATGGGGATTGATTAGGGTACAGGTTAGGGTACGGCAATGGCTTAGGGTTAGCGTACGTTAGAGGGCATGGGTTAGTGTTGATGTACTGGTTAAAATTAGGACACGGGTGAGGGTAAAGTTTCGGGTGAGTGTCATGGTTAGGTTTCAGGTTAGGGTTAGGGTTAGGGAATGGAGAGGGAATAGGGTACAGGTTAGGGTACCGCTGCGGTTTAGTGTTAGCGTACGTGTGAGGGCACGAGTTAGTCTTGGTGTCCTGGTTAAGATTAGGGCACGGGTGAGGGTAAGGTTTCGGGTGAGGTTCAGGGTTAGGATTCGGGTTAGGGTTAGGGTTAGGGAATGGAGAGGGATTAGGGTACTGGTTAGGGTACGACAATGCCTAAGGGTTAGCGTAAGTGTGAGGGCACAAGTTAGTGTTGGTGTACTGGTTAAGACAAGGGCACCGATGAGGGTAAGGCCTCGGAAAAGGGTCACGTTCACGGTTTCGCTTAGGGTTAGGGTTAGGGAATGGGGAGGGATTAGGGTACAGGATAGGATACGACAAAGCTTAAGAGTTAGCATACGTTTGAGGGCATGAGTTAGTGTTTGTGTACTGGTTAAGATTAGGGCATTGGTTAGGGTAGGGCATCGGAAGTGGGTCAGGTTTAGGGATGGGGTTAGGGTTAGGGTTAAGGAATGGGGAGGGATTAGGTTACAATTTAGGGTACGACAACGCTTAAGGTTTAGCGTACGTGTGAGGGCACGAGTTATTGTTGGTGTCCTGGTTAAGATTAGGGCACGGGTGAGGGTAAGGCTTCGGGTGAGGGTCAGGGTTAGGATTCGTGTTAGGGTTAGGGTTAAGGAATGCAGAGGGATTAGGGTACAGCTTAGGGTACGATAGTGCTTAAGGGTTAGCGTTCGTGTGAGGGCAAGGGTTAGTGTTAGTGTCCTGGTTAAGATTAGGGCACGGGTGAGGGTAAGGCTTCATGTGAGGCTCAGGGTTAGGATTCGGGTTAGGGTTAGGATTAGGGAATGGGGAGATATTAGGACACAGTTTAGGGTACCACAACGCTTAAGGTTTAGCGTACGTGTGAGGTCACTAGTTAGTGTTAGTGTACTGCTTACGATTAGGGCACGGGTGAGGGTAAGGCCTCGGAAGTGGGTCAGGTTAAGGGTTAGGGTTAGGGTTAGGGTTAGGAAATGGGGATTGAATAGGGTACAGGTTAGTGTACGGCAATGGCTTAGGGTTAGCGTACGTTATAGGGCATGGGATAGTGTTGATGTACTGGTTAAAGTTAGGACACGGGTGATGGTAAAGTTTAGGGTGAGTGTCATGGTTAGGTTTCAGGTTAGGGTTAGGGTTAGGGAATGGAGAGGGATTAGGGTACAGGTTAGGGCACCGCTGCGGTTTAGTGTTAGCGTACGTGTGAGGGCACTAGTTAGTCTTGGTGTCCTGTTTAAGAATAGGGCACGGGTGAGGGTAAGGCTTCGTGTGAGGTTCAGGGTTAGGATTCGGGTTAGGGTTAGGGTTAGGGAATGGAGTGGGATTAGGGTACAGGTTAGGGTACGACAATGCTTAAGGTTTAGCGTAAGTGTGAGGGCACGAGTCAGTGTTGGTGTACTGGTTAAGACAACGGCACCGATGAGGGTAAGGTCTCGGAAAAGGGTCACGTTCAGGGTTTCGCTTAGGGTTAGGGTTAGGGAATGAGGAGTTATTAGGGTACAGGATAGGGTACGACAATGCTTAAGGGTTAGCGTACGTTTGAGGGCATGAGTTAGTGTTTGAGTACTGGTTAAGATTAGGGCATTGGTTAGGGTAGGGCATCGGAAGTGGGTCAGGTTTAGGGATGGGGTTAGGGTTAGGGTTAAGGAATGGGGAGGGATTAGGTTACAATTTAGGGTACGACAACGCTTAAGGTTTAGCATACGTGTGAGGGCACGAGTTAGTGTTGGTGTCCTGATTAAGATTAGGGCACGGGTGAGGGTAAGGCTTCGGGTGAGGGTCAGGGTTAGTATTCGGGTTAGGGTTAGGGTTAGGGAATGGGGAGGGATTAGGGTACAGTTTAGGGTACGACAACGATTAAGGGTTAGCGTACGTGTGAGGGCACGAATGAGTGTTGGTGTCCTGATTAAGATTAGGGCACGGGTGAGGGTAAGGCTTCGGGTGAGGGTCAGGGTTAGGATTCGTGTTAGGGTTAGGGTTAAGGAATGCAGAGGGATTAGGGTACAGCTTAGGGTACGACAGTGCTTAAGGGTTAGCGTTCGTGTGAGGGCAAGCGTTAGAGTTAGTGTCCCGGTTAAGATTAGGGCACGGGTGAGGGAAAGGCTTCAGGTGAGGGTCAGGGTTAGGATTCGGGTTAGGGTTGGGGTTAGGGAAAGGGGAGATTTTAGGGCACAGTTTAGGGTACCACAACGCTTAAGGTTTAGCGTACGTGTGAGGTCACTAGTTAGTGTTAGTGTACTGCTTACGATTAGGGCACGGGGGAGGGTAAGGCCTCGGAAGAAGGTCACGTTAAGGGTTAGGGTTAGGGTTAAGGTTAGGGTTAGGGAATGGGGATTGATTAGGGTACAGCTTAGGGTACGGCAATGGCTTAGGGTTAGCGTACGTTAGAGGGCATGGGTTAGTGTTGATGTACTGGTTAAAATTAGGAAACGGGTGATGGTAAAGTTTCGGGTGAGTGTCATGGTTAGGTTTCAGGTTAGGGTTAGGGTTAGGGAATGGAGAGGGATTAGGGTACAGGTTAGGGTACCGCTGCGGTTTACTGTTAGCGTAAGTGTGAGGGCACGAGTTAGTCTTGGGGTCCTGGTTAAGATTAGGGCACGGGTGAGGGTAAGGCTTCGGGTGAGGGTCAGGGTTAGGATTTGGGTTAGGGTTAGGGTTAGGGAATGGAGAGGGATTAGGGTACTGGTTAGGGTTCGACAATGCCTAAGGGTTAGCGTAAGTGTGAGGGCACGAGTTAGTGTTGGTGTACTGGTTAAGACAAGGGCACCGATGAGGGTAAGGCCTCGGAAAAGGGTCACGTTCAGGGTTTCGCTTAGGGTTAGGGTTAGGGAATGGGGAGGGATTAGGGTACAGGATAGGGTACGACAATGCTTAAGGGTTAGCGTACGTTTGAGGGCATGATTTAGTGTTTGCGTACTGGTTAAGATTAGGGCATTGGTTAGGGTAGGGCATCGGAAGTGGGTCAGGTTTAGGGATGGGGTTAGGGTTAGGGTTAAGGAATGGGGAGGGATTAGGTTACAATTTAGGGTACGACAACGCTTAAGGTTTAGCATTCGTGTGAGGTCAATAGTTAGTGTTAGTGTACTGCTTACGATTAGGGCACGGGTGAGGGTAAGGCCTCGGAAGAGGGTCACGTTAAGGGTTAGGGTTAGGGTTAGGGTTAGGGAATGGGGATTGATTAGGGTACAGGTTAGGGTACGACAATGCTTAAGGGTTAGCGTACTTTTGAGGGCATGAGTTAGAGTTTGTGTACTGGTTAAGATTAGGGCATTGGTTAGTGTAGGGCATCGGAAGTGGGTCAGGTTTAGGGATGGGGTTAGGGTTAGGGTTAAGGAATGGGGAGGGATTAGGGTACAATTTAGGGTACGACAACGCTTAAGGTTTAGCGTACGTGTGAGGGCACGAGTTAGTGTTGGTTTCCTGGTTAAGATTAGGGCACGTGTGAGGGTAGGGCTTCGGGTGAGGGTCCTGGTTAGGATTGGTGTTAGGGTTAGGGTTAAGGAATTCAGAGGGATTAGGGTACAGCTTAGGGTACGACAGTGCTTAAGGGTTAGCGTTCGTGTGAGGGCAAGTGTTAGTGTTAGTGTCCTGGTTAAGATTAGGGCACGGGTGAGGGTAAGGCTTCAAGTGAGGGTCAGAGTTAGGATTCGGGTTAGGGTTAGGGTTAGAGAAAGGGGAGCTATTGGGGCACAGTTTAAGATACCACAACGCTTAAGATTTAGCGTACGTGTGAGGTCACTAGTTAGTGTTAGTGTACTGCTTACGATTAGGGCCCGGGGGAGGGTAAGGCCTCGGAAGAGGGTCACGTTAAGTGTTAGGGTTAGGGTTAGGGTTAGGGAATGGGGATTGATTAGGGTACGCGTTAGGGTACGGTAATGGCTTAGGGTTAGCGTACGTTAGAAGGCATGGGTTAGTGTTGATGTACTGGTTAAAGTTAGGACACGGGTGATGGTAAAGTTTCGGGTGAGTGTAATGGTTAGGTTTCAGGTTAGGGTTAGGGTTAGGGAATGCAGAGGGATTAGGGTACAGGTTAGGGTACCGCTGCGGTTTACTGTTAGCGTACGTGTGAGGGCACGAGTTAGTCTTGGTGTCCTGGTTAAGATTAGGGCACGGGTGAGGGTAAGGCTTCGGGTGAGGGTTAGGGTTAGGGAATGGAGAGGGATTAGGGTACTGGTTAGGGTACGACAATGCCTAAGGGTTAGCGTAAGTGTGAGGGCACGAGTTAGTGTTGGTGCACTGGTTAAGACAAGGGCACCGATGAGGGTAAGGTTTCGGAAAAGGGTCACGTTCAGGTTTTCGCTTAGGGTTAGGGTTAGGGAATGGGGAGGGATTAGGGTACAGGATAGGGTACGACAATGCTTAAGGGTTAGCGTACGTTTGAGGGCATGAGTTAGTGTTTGTGTACTGGTTAAGATTAGGGCATTTGTTAGGGTAGGGCATCGGAAGTGGGTCAGGTTTAGGGATGGGGTTAGGGTTAGGGTTAAGGAATGGGGAGGGATTAGGTTACAATTTAGGGTACGACAACGCTTAAGGTTTAGCGTACGTGTGAGGGCACGAGTTAGTGTCGCTGTCCTTGTTAAGATTAGGGCACGGGTGAGGGTAAGGCTTCGGGTGAGGGTCAGGGTTAGGATTCGTGTTAGGGTTAGGGTTAAGGAATGCAGAGGGATTAGGGTACAGCTTAGGGTACGACAGTGCTTAAAGGTTAGCGTTCGTGTGAGGGCAAGGGTTAGTGTTAGTGTCCTGGTTAAGATTAGGGCACGGGTGAGGGTAAGGCTTCAGGTGAGGGTCAGGGTTAGGATTCGGGTTAGCGTTAGGGTTAGGGAATGGGGAGGGATTAGGGTACAGTTTAGGGTACGACAACGATTAAGGGTTAGCGTACGTGTGAGGGCACGAGTGAGTGTTGGTGTCCTGGTTAAGATTAGGGCACGGGTGAGGGTAAGGATTCGGGTGAGGGTCAGGGATAGAATTCGGGTTAGGGTTAGGGTTAGGGAATGGGGAGATATTAGGGCACAGTTTAGGGTACCACAACACTTAAGGTTTAGCATACGTGTGTGGTCACTAGTTAGTGTTAGTGTACTGCTTACGATTAGGGCACTGGTGAGGGTAAGGCTTCGGGTGAGGGTCAGAGTTAGGATTCGGGTTAGGGTTAGGGTTAGGGAAAGGGGAGATATTAGGGCACAGTTTAGGGTACCACAAGGCTTAAGGTTTAGCGTACGTGTGAGGTCACTAGTTAGTGTTAGTGTACTGCTTACGATTAGGGCACGGGTGAGGGTAAGGCCTCGAAAGAGGGTCACGTTAATGTTTAGGGTTAGGGTTAGGGTTAGGGAATGGGGATTGATTAGGGTATAGGTTAGGGTACAGCAATGGCTTAGGGTTAGCGTACGTTAGAGGGCATGGGTTAGTGTTGATGTACTGGTTAAAATTAGGACACGGGTGAGGGTAAAGTTTCGGGTGAGTGTCATGGTTACGTTTCAGGTTAGGGTTAGGGTTAGGGAATGGAGAGGGAATAGGGTACAGGTTAGGGTACCGCTGCGGTTTAGTGTTAGCGTACGTGTGAGGGCACGAGTTAGTCTTGGTGTCCTGGTTAAGATTAGGGCACGGGTGAGGGTAAGGTTTCAGGGGAGGGTCAGGGTTAGGATTCGGGTTAGGGTTAGGGTTAGGGAATGGAGAGGGATTAGGGTACTGGTTAGGGTACGACAATGCCTAAGGGTTAGCGTAAGTGTGAGGGCACAAGTTAGTGTTGGTGTACTGGTTAAGAGAAGGGCACCGATGAGGGTAAGGCCTCGGAAAAGGGTCACGTTCAGGGTTTCGCTTAGGGTTAGGGTTAGGGAATGGGGAGGGATTAGGGTACAGGATAGGATACGACAAAGCTTAAGAGTTAGCATACGTTTGAGGGCATGAGTTAGTGTTTGTGTACTGGTTAAGATTAGGGCATTGGTTAGGGTAGGGCATCGGAAGTGGGTCAGGTTTAGGGATGGGGTTAGGGTTAGGGTTAAGGAATGGGGAGGGATTAGGTTACAATTTAGGGTACAACAACGCTTAAGGTTTAGCGTACGTGTGAGGGCACGAGTTATTGTTGGTGTCCTGGTTAAGATTAGGGCACGGGTGAGGGTAAGGCTTCGGGTGAGGGTCAGGGTTAGGATTCGTGTTAGGGTTAGGGTTAAGGAATGCAGAGGGATTAGGGTACAGCTTAGGGTACGATAGTGCTTAAGGGTTAGCGTTCGTGTGAGGGCAAGGGTTAGTGTTAGTGTCCTGGTTAAGATTAGGGCACGGGTGAGGGTAAGGCTTCATGTGAGGCTCAGGGTTAGGATTCGGGTTAGGGTTAGGATTAGGGAATGGGGAGATATTAGGACACAGTTTAGGGTACCACAACGCTTAAGGTTTAGCGTACGTGTGAGGTCACTAGTTAGTGTTAGTGTACTGCTTACGATTAGGGCACGGGTGAGGGTAAGGCCTCGGAAGTGGGTCAGGTTAAGGGTTAGGGTTAGGAAATGGGGATTGAATAGGGTACAGGTTAGGGTACGGCAATGGCTTAGGGTTAGCGTACGTTATAGGGCATGGGATAGTGTTGATGTACTGGTTAAAGTTAGGACACGGGTGATGGTAAAGTTTAGGGTGAGTGTCATGGTTAGGTTTCAGGTTAGGGTTAGGGTTAGAGAATGGAGAGGGATTAGGGTACAGGTTAGGGCACCGCTGCGGTTTAGTGTTAGCGTACGTGTGAGGGCACTAGTTAGTCTTGGTGTCCTGTTTAAGAATAGGGCACGGGTGAGGGTAAGGCTTCGTGTGAGGGTCAGGGTTAGGATTCGGGTTAGGGTTAGGGTTAGGGAATGGAGAGGGATTAGGGTACAGGTTAGGGTACGACAATGCTTAAGGTTTAGCGTAAGTGTGAGGGCACGAGTTAGTGTTGGTGTACTGGTTAAGACAACGGCACCGATGAGGGTAAGGTCTCGGAAAAGGGTCACGTTCAGGGTTTCGCTTAGGGTTAGGGTTAGGGAATGAGGAGTTATTAGGGTACAGGATAGGGTACGACAATGCTTAAGGGTTAGCGTACGTTTGAGGGCATGAGTTAGTGTTTGTGTACTGGTTAAGATTAGGGCATTGGTTAGGGTAGGGCATCGGAAGTGGGTCAGGTTTAGGGATGGGGTTAGGGTTAGGGTTAAGGAATGGGGAGGGATTAGGTTACAATTTAGGGTACGACAACGCTTAAGGTTTAGCATACGTGTGAGGGCACGAGTTAGTGTTGGTGTCCTGATTAAGATTAGGGCACGGGTGAGGGTAAGGCTTCGGGTGAGGGTCAGGGTTAGGATTCGGGTTAGGGTTAGGGTTAGGGAATGGGGAGGGATTAGGGTACAGTTTAGGGTACGACAACGATTAAGAGTTAGCGTACGTGTGAGGGCACGAATGAGTGTTGGTGTCCTGGTTAAGATTAGGGCACGGGTGAGGGTAAGGCTTCGTGTGAGGGTCAGGGTTAGGACTCGTGTTAGGGTTAGGGTTAAGGAATGCAGAGGGATTAGGGTACACCTTAGGGTACGATAGTGCTTAAGGTTTAGCGTTCGTGTGAGGGCAAGGGTTAGTGTTAGTGTCCTGGTTAAGATTAGGGCACGGGTGAGGGTAAGGCTTCAGGTGAGGGTCAGGGTTAGGATTCGGTTTAGGGTTAGGATTAGGGAATGGGGAGATATTAGGACACAGTTTAGGGTACCACAACGCTTAAGGTTTAGCGTACCTGTGAGGTCACTAGTTAGTGTTAGTGTACTGCTTACGATTAGGGCACGGGTGAGGGTAAGGCCTCGGCAGAGGGTCACGTTAAGGGATAGGGTTAGGGTTAGGGTTAGGGAATGGGGATTGATTAGGGTACAGGTTAGGGTACGGCAATGGCTTAGGGTTAGCGTACGTTAGAGGGCATGGGTTAGTGTTGATGTACTGGTTAAAATTAGGACACGGGTGAGGGTAAAGTTTCGGGTGAGTGTCATGGTTGGGTTTCAGGTTAGGGTTAGGGTCAGAGAATGGAGAGGGAATAGGGTACAGGTTAGGGTACCGCTGCGGTTTAGTGTTAGCGTACGTGTGAGGGCACGAGTTAGTCTTGGTGTCCTGGTTAAGATTAGGGCACGGGTGAGGGTAAGGTTTCGGGTGAGGGTCAGGGTTAGGATTCGGGTTAGGGTTAGGGTTAGGGAATGGAGAGGGATTAGGGTACTGGTTAGGGTACGACAATGCCTAAGGGTTAGCGTAAGTGTGAGGGCACAAGTTAGTGTTGGTGTACTGGTTAAGACAAGGGCACCGATGAGGGTAAGGCCTCGGAAAAGGGTCACGTTCAGGGTTTCGCTTAGGGTTAGGGTTAGGGAATGGGGAGGGATTAGGGTACAGGATAGGATACGACAAAGCTTAAGAGTTAGCATACGTTTGAGGGCATGAGTTAGTGTTTGTGTACTGGTTAAGATTAGGGCATTGGTTAGGGTAGGGCATCGGAAGTGGGTCAGGTTTAGGGATGGGGTTAGGGTTAGGGTTAAGGAATGGGGAGGGATTAGGTTACAATTTAGGGTACGACAACGCTTAAGGTTTAGCGTACGTGTGAGGGCACGAGTTGTTGTTGGTGTCCTGGTTAAGATTAGGGCACGGGTGAGGGTAAGGCTTCGGGTGAGGGTCAGGGTTAGGATTCGTGTTAGTGTTAGGGTTAAGGAATGCAGAGGGATTAGGGTACAGCTTAGGGTACGATAGTGCTTAAGGGTTAGCGTTCGTGTGAGGGCAAGGGTTAGTGTTAGTGTCCTGGTTAAGATTAGGGCACGGGTGAGGGTAAGGCTTCATGTGAGGCTCAGGGTTAGGATTCGGGTTAGGGTTAGGATTAGGGAATGGGGAGATATTAGGACACAGTTTAGGGTACCACAACGCTTAAGGTTTAGCGTACGTGTGAGGTCACTAGTTAGTGTTAGTGTACTGCTTACGATTAGGGCACGAGTGAGGGTAAGGCCTCGGAAGTGGGTCAGGTTAAGGGTTAGGGTTAGGGTTAGGGTTAGGAAATGGGGATTGAATAGGGTACAGGTTAGGGTACGGCAATGGCTTAGGGTTAGCGTACGTTATAGGGCATGGGATAGTGTTGATGTACTGGTTAAAGTTAGGACACGGGTGATGGTAAAGTTTAGGGTGAGTGTCATGGTTAGGTTTCAGGTTAGGGTTAGGATTAGGGAATGGAGAGGGATTAGGGTACAGGTTAGGGCACCGCTGCGGTTTAGTGTTAGCGTACGTGTGAGGGCACTAGTTAGTCTTGGTGTCCTGTTTAAGAATAGGGCACGGGTGAGGGTAAGGCTTCGTGTGAGGGTCAGGGTTAGGATTCGGGTTAGGGTTAGGGTTAGGGAATGGAGAGGGATTAGGGTACTGGTTAGGGTTCGACAATGCCTAAGGGTTAGCGTAAGTATGAGGGCACGAGTTAGTGTTGGTGTACTGGTTAAGACAAGGGCACCGATGAGGGTAAGGCCTCGGAAAAGGGTCACGTTCAGGGTTTCGCTTAGGGTTAGGTTTAGGGAATGGGGAGGGATTAGGGTACAGGATAGGGTACGACAATGCTTAAGGGTTAGCGTACGTTTGAGGGCATGATTTAGTGTTTGCGTACTGGTTAAGATTAGGGCATTGGTTAGGGTAGGGCATCGGAAGTGGGTCAGGTTTAGGGATGGGGTTAGGGTTAGGGTTAAGGAATGGGGAGGGATTAGGTTACAATTTAGGGTACGACAACGCTTAAGGTTTAGCATACGTGTGAGGTCAATAGTTAGTGTTAGTGTACTGCTTACGATTAGGGCACGGGTGAGGGTAAGGCCTCGGAAGAGGGTCACGTTAAGGGTTAGGGTTAGGGTTAGGGTTAGGGAATGGGGATTGATTAGGGTACAGGTTAGGGTACGACAATGCTTAAGGGTTAGCGTACTTTTGAGGGCATGAGTTAGAGTTTGTGTACTGGTTAAGATTAGGGCATTGGTTAGTGTAGGGCATCGGAAGTGGGTCAGGTTTAGGGATGGGGTTAGGGTTTGGGTTAAGGAATGGGGAGGGATTAGGGTACAATTTAGGGTACGACAACGCTTAAGGTTTAGCGTACGTGTGAGGGCACGAGTTAGTGTTGGTTTCCTGGTTAAGATTAGGGCACGTGTGAGGGTAGGGCTTCGGGTGAGGGTCCTGGTTAGGATTGGTGTTAGGGTTAGGGTTAAGGAATTCAGAGGGATTAGGGTACAGCTTAGGGTACGACAGTGCTTAAGGGTTAGCGTTCGTGTGAGGGCAAGTGTTAGTGTTAGTGTCCTGGTTAAGATTAGGGCACGGGTGAGGGTAAGGCTTCAGGTGAGGGTCCGAGTTAGGATTCGGGTTAGGGTTAGGGTTAGGGAAAGGGGAGATATTAGGGCACAGTTTAGGATACCACAACGCTTAAGGTTTAGCGTACGTGTGAGGTCACTAGTTAGTGTTAGTGTACTGCTTACGATTAGGGCCCGGGGGAGGGTAAGGCCTCGGAAGAGGGTCACGTTAAGTGTTAGGGTTAGGGTTAGGGTTAGGGAATGGGGATTGATTAGGGTACACGTTAGGGTACGGTAATGGCTTAGGGTTAGCGTACGTTAGAAGGCATGGGTTAGTGTTGATGTACTGGTTAAAGTTAGGACACGGGTGATGGTAAAGTTTCGGGTGAGTGTAATGGTTAGGTTTCAGGTTAGGGTTAGGGTTAGGGAATGCAGAGGGATTAGGGTACAGGTTAGGGTACCGCTGCGGTTTACTGTTAGCGTACGTGTGAGGGCACGAGTTAGTCTTGGTGTCCTGGTTAAGATTAGGGCACGGGTGAGGGTAAGGCTTCGGGTGAGGGTTAGGGTTAGGGAATGGAGAGGGATTAGGGTACTGGTTAGGGTACGACAATGCCTAAGGGTTAGCGTAAGTGTGAGGGCACGAGTTAGTGTTGGTGCACTGGTTAAGACAAGGGCACCGATGAGGGTAAGGTTTCGGAAAAGGGTCACGTTCAGGTTTTCGCTTAGGGTTAGGGTTAGGGAATGGGGAGGGATTAGGGTACAGGATAGGGTACGACAATGCTTAAGGGTTAGCGTACGTTTGAGGGCATGAGTTAGTGTTTGTGTACTGGTTAAGATTAGGGCATTTGTTAGGGTAGGGCATCGGAAGTGGGTCAGGTTTAGGGATGGGGTTAGGGTTAGGGTTAAGGAATGGGGAGGGATTAGGTTACAATTTAGGGTACGACAACGCTTAAGGTTTAGCGTACGTGTGAGGGCACGAGTTAGTGTCGCTCTCCTTGTTAAGATTAGGGCACGGGTGAGGGTAAGGCTTCGGGTGAGGGTCAGGGTTAGGATTCGTGTTAGGGTTAGGGTTAAGGAATGCAGAGGGATTAGGGTACAGCTTAGGGTACAACAGTGCTTAAAGGTTAGCGTTCGTGTGAGGGCAAGGGTTAGTGTTAGTTTCCTGGTTAAGATTAGGGCACGGGTGAGGGTAAGGCTTCAGGTGAGGGTCAGGGTTAGGATTCGGGTTAGCGTTAGGGTTAGGGAATGGGGAGGGATTAGCGTACAGTTTAGGGTACGACAACGATTAAGGGTTAGCGTACGTGTGAGGGCACGAGTGAGTGTTGGTGTCCTGGTTAAGATTAGGGCACGGGTGAGGGTAAGGTTTCGGGTGAGGGTCAGGGATAGAATTCGGGTTAGGGTTAGGGTTAGGGAATGGGGAGATATTAGGGCACAGTTTAGGGTACCACAACACTTAATGTTTAGCATACGTGTGTGGTCACTAGTTAGTGTTAGTGTACTGCTTACGATTAGGGCACTGGTGAGGGTAAGGCTTCGGGTGAGGGTCAGGGTTAGGATTCGTGTTAGGGTTAGGTTTAAGGAATGCAGAGGGATTAGGGTACAGC
Source organism: Inia geoffrensis (assembly GCA_036417435.1). Classification (NCBI taxonomy): domain Eukaryota; kingdom Metazoa; phylum Chordata; class Mammalia; order Artiodactyla; family Iniidae; genus Inia; species Inia geoffrensis. Next base: position 82,111 of record JAZAQT010000362.1, read on the forward strand.
CTAGAGAACGACAGTGCTTAAGGGTTAGCGTTCGTGTGAGGGCAAGGGTTAGTTTTAGTGTCCTGGTTAAGATTAGGGCATGGGTGAGGGTAAGGATTCAGGTGAGGGTCAGGTTTAGGATTCGGGTTAGGGTTAGGGTTAGGGAAAGGGGAGATATTAGGGCACAGTTTAGGGTACCACAACGCTTAAGGTTTAGCGTACGTGTGAGGTCACTAGTTAGTGTTAGTGTACTGCTTACGATTAGGGAACGGGGGAGGGTAAGGCCTCGGAAGAGGGTCACGTTAAGGGTTAGGGTTAGGGTTAGGGTTAGGGAATGGGGATTGATTAGGGTACAGGTTATGGTACGGCAATGGCTTAGGGTTAGCGTACGTTAGAGGGCATGGGTTAGTGTTGATGTACTGGTTAAAATTAGGACACGGGTGATGGTAAAGTTTCGGGTGAGTGTCATGGATAGGTTTCAGGTAAGGGTTAGGGTTAGGGAATGGAGAGGGATTAGGTTACAGGTTAGGGTACCGCTGCGGTTTAGTGTTAGCGTACGTGTGAGGGCACGAGTTAGTCTTGGTGTCCTGTTTAAGATTAATGTACGGGTGAGGGTAAGGCTTCGGGTGAGGGTCAGGGTTAGGGTTCGGGTTAGGGTTAGTGTTAGGGAATGGAGAGGGATTAGGGTACAGGATAGGGTACGACAATGCTTAAGGGTTAGCGTACGTTTGAGGGCATGAGTTAGTCTTTGTGTACTGGTTAAGATTAGGGCATTTGTTAGGGTAGGGCATCGGAAGTGGGTCAGGTTTAGGGATTGGGTTAGGGTTAGGGTTAAGGAATGAGGAGGGATTAGGTTACAATTTAGGGTTCGACAACGCTTAAGGTTTAGCGTACGTGTGAGGGCACGAGTTAGTGTTGGTATCCTGGTTAAGATTAGGGCACGGGTGAGGGAAAGGCTTCGGGTGAGGGTCAGGGTTAGGATTCGGGTTAGGGTTATGGTTAGGGAATGGTGAGGGATTAGGGTACTGGTTAGGGTACGACAATGCCTAAGGGTTAGCGTAAGTGTGAGGGCACGAGTTAGTGTTGGTGTCCTGGTTAAGACAAGGGCACCGATGAGGGTAAGGCCTCGGAAAAGGGTCACGTTCAGGTTTTCGCTTAGGGTTAGGGTTAGGGAATGGGGAGGGATTAGGGTACAGGATAGGTTACGACAATGCTTAAGGGTTAGCGTACGTTTGAGGGCATGAGTTAGTGTTTGTGTACTGGTTAAGATTAGGGCATTGGTTAGGGTAGGGCATCGGAAGTGGGTCAGGTTTAGGGATGGGGTTAGGGTTAGGGTTAAGGAATGTGGAGGGATTAGGTTACAATTTAGGGTACGACAACGCTTAAGGTTTAGCGTACGTGTGAGGGCACGAGTTAGTGTTGGTGTCCTGGTTAAGATTAGGGCACGGGTGAGGGTAAGGCTTCGGGTGAGGGTCAGGGTTAGGATTCGTGTTAGCGTTAGGGTTAAGGAATGCAGAGGGATTAGGGTACAGTTTACGGTACGATAGTGCTTAAGGGTTAGCGTTCGTGTGAGGGCAAGGGTTAGTGTTAGTGTCCTGGTTAAGATTAGGGCACGGGTGAGGGTAAGGCTTCAGGTGAGGGTCAGGGTTAGGATTCGGGTTAGGGTTAGGGTTAGGGAATGGGGAGGGATTAAGGTACAGATTAGGGTACGACAATGCTTAAGGGTTAGCGTCAGTGTGAGGGCACGAGTTAGTGTTGGTGTACTGGTTAAGTCAAGGGCACCGATGAGGGTAAGGCCTCGGAAAAGGGCCACGTTCAGGGTTTCGCTTAGGGTTAGGGTTAGGGAATGGGGAGGGATTAGGGTACAGCTTAGGGTACGACAGTGCTTAAGGGTTAGCGTTCGTGTGAGGGCAAGTGTTAGTGTTAATGTCCTGGTTAAGATTAGGGCACGGGTGAGGGTAAGGCTTCAGGTGAGGGTCAGGGTTAGGATTCGGGTTAGGGTTAGGGTTAAGGAAAGGGGAGCTATTAGGGCACAGTTTAGGGTACCACAACGCTTAAGGTTTAGCGTACGTGTGAGGTCACTAGTTAGTGTTAGTGTACTGCTTACGATTAGGGCACGGGGGAGGGTAAGGCCTCGGAAGAGGGTCACGTAAAGGGTTAGGGTTAGGGTTAGGGTTAGGGAATGGGGATTGATTAGGGTACGCGTTAGGGTACGGTAATGGCTTAGGGTTAGCGTACGTTAGAAGGCATGGGTTAGTGTTGATGTACTGGTTAAAGTTAGGACACGGGTGATGGTAAAGTTTCGGGTGAGTGTAATGGTTAGGTTTCAGGTTAGGGTTAGGGTTAGGGAATGCAGAGGGATTAGGGTACAGGTTAGGGTACCGCTGCGGTTTACTGTTAGCGTACGTGTGAGGGCACGAGTTAGTCTTGGTGTCCTGGTTAAGATTAGGGCACGGGTGAGGGTAAGGCTTCGGGTGAGGGTTAGGGTTAGGGAATGGAGAGGGATTAGGGTACTGGTTAGGGTACGACAATGCCTAAGGGTTAGCGTAAGTGTGAGGGCACGAGTTAGTGTTGGTGCACTGGTTAAGACAAGGGCACCGATGAGGGTAAGGTTTCGGAAAAGGGTCACGTTCAGGTTTTCGCTTAGGGTTAGGGTTAGGGAATGGGGAGGGATTAGGGTACAGGATAGGGTACGACAATGCTTAAGGGTTAGCGTACGTTTGAGGGCATGAGTTAGTGTTTGTGTACTGGTTAAGATTAGGGCATTTGTTAGGGTAGGGCATCGGAAGTGGGTCAGGTTTAGGGATGGGGTTAGGGTTAGGGTTAAGGAATGGGGAGGGATTAGGTTACAATTTAGGGTACGACAACGCTTAAGGTTTAGCGTACGTGTGAGGGCACGAGTTAGTGTCGCTGTCCTTGTTAAGATTAGGGCACGGGTGAGGGTAAGGCTTCGGGTGAGGGTCAGGGTTAGGATTCGTGTTAGGGTTAGGGTTAAGGAATGCAGAGGGATTAGGGTACAGCTTAGGGTACGACAGTGCTTAAAGGTTAGCGTTCGTGTGAGGGCAAGGGTTAGTGTTAGTGTCCTGGTTAAGATTAGGGCACGGGTGAGGGTAAGGCTTCAGGTGAGGGTCAGGGTTAGGATTCGGGTTAGCGTTAGGGTTAGGGAATGGGGAGGGATTAGGGTACAGTTTAGGGTACGACAACGATTAAGGGTTAGCGTACGTGTGAGGGCACGAGTGAGTGTTGGTGTCCTGGTTAAGATTAGGGCACGGGTGAGGGTAAGGATTCGGGTGAGGGTCAGGGATAGAATTCGGGTTAGGGTTAGGGTTAGGGAATGGGGAGATATTAGGGCACAGTTTAGGGTACCACAACACTTAAGGTTTAGCATACGTGTGTGGTCACTAGTTAGTGTTAGTGTACTGCTTACGATTAGGGCACTGGTGAGGGTAAGGCTTCGGGTGAGGGTCAGAGTTAGGATTCGGGTTAGGGTTAGGGTTAGGGAAAGGGGAGATATTAGGGCACAGTTTAGGGTACCACAAGGCTTAAGGTTTAGCGTACGTGTGAGGTCACTAGTTAGTGTTAGTGTACTGCTTACGATTAGGGCACGGGTGAGGGTAAGGCCTCGAAAGAGGGTCACGTTAATGTTTAGGGTTAGGGTTAGGGTTAGGGAATGGGGATTGATTAGGGTATAGGTTAGGGTACAGCAATGGCTTAGGGTTAGCGTACGTTAGAGGGCATGGGTTAGTGTTGATGTACTGGTTAAAATTAGGACACGGGTGAGGGTAAAGTTTCGGGTGAGTGTCATGGTTACGTTTCAGGTTAGGGTTAGGGTTAGGGAATGGAGAGGGAATAGGGTACAGGTTAGGGTACCGCTGCGGTTTAGTGTTAGCGTACGTGTGAGGGCACGAGTTAGTCTTGGTGTCCTGGTTAAGATTAGGGCACGGGTGAGGGTAAGGTTTCAGGGGAGGGTCAGGGTTAGGATTCGGGTTAGGGTTAGGGTTAGGGAATGGAGAGGGATTAGGGTACTGGTTAGGGTACGACAATGCCTAAGGGTTAGCGTAAGTGTGAGGGCACAAGTTAGTGTTGGTGTACTGGTTAAGAGAAGGGCACCGATGAGGGTAAGGCCTCGGAAAAGGGTCACGTTCAGGGTTTCGCTTAGGGTTAGGGTTAGGGAATGGGGAGGGATTAGGGTACAGGATAGGATACGACAAAGCTTAAGAGTTAGCATACGTTTGAGGGCATGAGTTAGTGTTTGTGTACTGGTTAAGATTAGGGCATTGGTTAGGGTAGGGCATCGGAAGTGGGTCAGGTTTAGGGATGGGGTTAGGGTTAGGGTTAAGGAATGGGGAGGGATTAGGTTACAATTTAGGGTACGACAACGCTTAAGGTTTAGCGTACGTGTGAGGGCACGAGTTATTGTTGGTGTCCTGGTTAAGATTAGGGCACGGGTGAGGGTAAGGCTTCGGGTGAGGGTCAGGGTTAGGATTCGTGTTAGGGTTAGGGTTAAGGAATGCAGAGGGATTAGGGTACAGCTTAGGGTACGATAGTGCTTAAGGGTTAGCGTTCGTGTGAGGGCAAGGGTTAGTGTTAGTGTCCTGGTTAAGATTAGGGCACGGGTGAGGGTAAGGCTTCATGTGAGGCTCAGGGTTAGGATTCGGGTTAGGGTTAGGATTAGGGAATGGGGAGATATTAGGACACAGTTTAGGGTACCACAACGCTTAAGGTTTAGCGTACGTGTGAGGTCACTAGTTAGTGTTAGTGTACTGCTTACGATTAGGGCACGGGTGAGGGTAAGGCCTCGGAAGTGGGTCAGGTTAAGGGTTAGGGTTAGGAAATGGGGATTGAATAGGGTACAGGTTAGGGTACGGCAATGGCTTAGGGTTAGCGTACGTTATAGGGCATGGGATAGTGTTGATGTACTGGTTAAAGTTAGGACACGGGTGATGGTAAAGTTTAGGGTGAGTGTCATGGTTAGGTTTCAGGTTAGGGTTAGGGTTAGAGAATGGAGAGGGATTAGGGTACAGGTTAGGGCACCGCTGCGGTTTAGTGTTAGCGTACGTGTGAGGGCACTAGTTAGTCTTGGTGTCCTGTTTAAGAATAGGGCACGGGTGAGGGTAAGGCTTCGTGTGAGGGTCAGGGTTAGGATTCGGGTTAGGGTTAGGGTTAGGGAATGGAGAGGGATTAGGGTACAGGTTAGGGTACGACAATGCTTAAGGTTTAGCGTAAGTGTGAGGGCACGAGTTAGTGTTGGTGTACTGGTTAAGACAACGGCACCGATGAGGGTAAGGTCTCGGAAAAGGGTCACGTTCAGGGTTTCGCTTAGGGTTAGGGTTAGGGAATGAGGAGTTATTAGGGTACAGGATAGGGTACGACAATGCTTAAGGGTTAGCGTACGTTTGAGGGCATGAGTTAGTGTTTGTGTACTGGTTAAGATTAGGGCATTGGTTAGGGTAGGGCATCGGAAGTGGGTCAGGTTTAGGGATGGGGTTAGGGTTAGGGTTAAGGAATGGGGAGGGATTAGGTTACAATTTAGGGTACGACAACGCTTAAGGTTTAGCATACGTGTGAGGGCACGAGTTAGTGTTGGTGTCCTGATTAAGATTAGGGCACGGGTGAGGGTAAGGCTTCGGGTGAGGGTCAGGGTTAGGATTCGGGTTAGGGTTAGGGTTAGGGAATGGGGAGGGATTAGGGTACAGTTTAGGGTACGACAACGATTAAGAGTTAGCGTACGTGTGAGGGCACGAATGAGTGTTGGTGTCCTGGTTAAGATTAGGGCACGGGTGAGGGTAAGGCTTCGTGTGAGGGTCAGGGTTAGGACTCGTGTTAGGGTTAGGGTTAAGGAATGCAGAGGGATTAGGGTACACCTTAGGGTACGATAGTGCTTAAGGTTTAGCGTTCGTGTGAGGGCAAGGGTTAGTGTTAGTGTCCTGGTTAAGATTAGGGCACGGGTGAGGGTAAGGCTTCAGGTGAGGGTCAGGGTTAGGATTCGGTTTAGGGTTAGGATTAGGGAATGGGGAGATATTAGGACACAGTTTAGGGTACCACAACGCTTAAGGTTTAGCGTACCTGTGAGGTCACTAGTTAGTGTTAGTGTACTGCTTACGATTAGGGCACGGGTGAGGGTAAGGCCTCGGCAGAGGGTCACGTTAAGGGATAGGGTTAGGGTTAGGGTTAGGGAATGGGGATTGATTAGGGTACAGGTTAGGGTACGGCAATGGCTTAGGGTTAGCGTACGTTAGAGGGCATGGGTTAGTGTTGATGTACTGGTTAAAATTAGGACACGGGTGAGGGTAAAGTTTCGGGTGAGTGTCATGGTTGGGTTTCAGGTTAGGGTTAGGGTTAGAGAATGGAGAGGGAATAGGGTACAGGTTAGGGTACCGCTGCGGTTTAGTGTTAGCGTACGTGTGAGGGCACGAGTTAGTCTTGGTGTCCTGGTTAAGATTAGGGCACGGGTGAGGGTAAGGTTTCGGGTGAGGGTCAGGGTTAGGATTCGGGTTAGGGTTAGGGTTAGGGAATGGAGAGGGATTAGGGTACTGGTTAGGGTACGACAATGCCTAAGGGTTAGCGTAAGTGTGAGGGCACAAGTTAGTGTTGGTGTACTGGTTAAGACAAGGGCACCGATGAGGGTAAGGCCTCGGAAAAGGGTCACGTTCAGGGTTTCGCTTAGGGTTAGGGTTAGGGAATGGGGAGGGATTAGGGTACAGGATAGGATACGACAAAGCTTAAGAGTTAGCATACGTTTGAGGGCATGAGTTAGTGTTTGTGTACTGGTTAAGATTAGGGCATTGGTTAGGGTAGGGCATCGGAAGTGGGTCAGGTTTAGGGATGGGGTTAGGGTTAGGGTTAAGGAATGGGGAGGGATTAGGTTACAATTTAGGGTACGACAACGCTTAAGGTTTAGCGTACGTGTGAGGGCACGAGTTGTTGTTGGTGTCCTGGTTAAGATTAGGGCACGGGTGAGGGTAAGGCTTCGGGTGAGGGTCAGGGTTAGGATTCGTGTTAGTGTTAGGGTTAAGGAATGCAGAGGGATTAGGGTACAGCTTAGGGTACGATAGTGCTTAAGGGTTAGCGTTCGTGTGAGGGCAAGGGTTAGTGTTAGTGTCCTGGTTAAGATTAGGGCACGGGTGAGGGTAAGGCTTCATGTGAGGCTCAGGGTTAGGATTCGGGTTAGGGTTAGGATTAGGGAATGGGGAGATATTAGGACACAGTTTAGGGTACCACAACGCTTAAGGTTTAGCGTACGTGTGAGGTCACTAGTTAGTGTTAGTGTACTGCTTACGATTAGGGCACGAGTGAGGGTAAGGCCTCGGAAGTGGGTCAGGTTAAGGGTTAGGGTTAGGGTTAGGGTTAGGAAATGGGGATTGAATAGGGTACAGGTTAGGGTACGGCAATGGCTTAGGGTTAGCGTACGTTATAGGGCATGGGATAGTGTTGATGTACTGGTTAAAGTTAGGACACGGGTGATGGTAAAGTTTAGGGTGAGTGTCATGGTTAGGTTTCAGGTTAGGGTTAGGATTAGGGAATGGAGAGGGATTAGGGTACAGGTTAGGGCACCGCTGCGGTTTAGTGTTAGCGTACGTGTGAGGGCACTAGTTAGTCTTGGTGTCCTGTTTAAGAATAGGGCACGGGTGAGGGTAAGGCTTCGTGTGAGGGTCAGGGTTAGGATTCGGGTTAGGGTTAGGGTTAGGGAATGGAGAGGGATTAGGGTACTGGTTAGGGTTCGACAATGCCTAAGGGTTAGCGTAAGTATGAGGGCACGAGTTAGTGTTGGTGTACTGGTTAAGACAAGGGCACCGATGAGGGTAAGGCCTCGGAAAAGGGTCACGTTCAGGGTTTCGCTTAGGGTTAGGTTTAGGGAATGGGGAGGGATTAGGGTACAGGATAGGGTACGACAATGCTTAAGGGTTAGCGTACGTTTGAGGGCATGATTTAGTGTTTGCGTACTGGTTAAGATTAGGGCATTGGTTAGGGTAGGGCATCGGAAGTGGGTCAGGTTTAGGGATGGGGTTAGGGTTAGGGTTAAGGAATGGGGAGGGATTAGGTTACAATTTAGGGTACGACAACGCTTAAGGTTTAGCATACGTGTGAGGTCAATAGTTAGTGTTAGTGTACTGCTTACGATTAGGGCACGGGTGAGGGTAAGGCCTCGGAAGAGGGTCACGTTAAGGGTTAGGGTTAGGGTTAGGGTTAGGGAATGGGGATTGATTAGGGTACAGGTTAGGGTACGACAATGCTTAAGGGTTAGCGTACTTTTGAGGGCATGAGTTAGAGTTTGTGTACTGGTTAAGATTAGGGCATTGGTTAGTGTAGGGCATCGGAAGTGGGTCAGGTTTAGGGATGGGGTTAGGGTTTGGGTTAAGGAATGGGGAGGGATTAGGGTACAATTTAGGGTACGACAACGCTTAAGGTTTAGCGTACGTGTGAGGGCACGAGTTAGTGTTGGTTTCCTGGTTAAGATTAGGGCACGTGTGAGGGTAGGGCTTCGGGTGAGGGTCCTGGTTAGGATTGGTGTTAGGGTTAGGGTTAAGGAATTCAGAGGGATTAGGGTACAGCTTAGGGTACGACAGTGCTTAAGGGTTAGCGTTCGTGTGAGGGCAAGTGTTAGTGTTAGTGTCCTGGTTAAGATTAGGGCACGGGTGAGGGTAAGGCTTCAGGTGAGGGTCCGAGTTAGGATTCGGGTTAGGGTTAGGGTTAGGGAAAGGGGAGATATTAGGGCACAGTTTAGGATACCACAACGCTTAAGGTTTAGCGTACGTGTGAGGTCACTAGTTAGTGTTAGTGTACTGCTTACGATTAGGGCCCGGGGGAGGGTAAGGCCTCGGAAGAGGGTCACGTTAAGTGTTAGGGTTAGGGTTAGGGTTAGGGAATGGGGATTGATTAGGGTACACGTTAGGGTACGGTAATGGCTTAGGGTTAGCGTACGTTAGAAGGCATGGGTTAGTGTTGATGTACTGGTTAAAGTTAGGACACGGGTGATGGTAAAGTTTCGGGTGAGTGTAATGGTTAGGTTTCAGGTTAGGGTTAGGGTTAGGGAATGCAGAGGGATTAGGGTACAGGTTAGGGTACCGCTGCGGTTTACTGTTAGCGTACGTGTGAGGGCACGAGTTAGTCTTGGTGTCCTGGTTAAGATTAGGGCACGGGTGAGGGTAAGGCTTCGGGTGAGGGTTAGGGTTAGGGAATGGAGAGGGATTAGGGTACTGGTTAGGGTACGACAATGCCTAAGGGTTAGCGTAAGTGTGAGGGAACGAGTTAGTGTTGGTGCACTGGTTAAGACAAGGGCACCGATGAGGGTAAGGTTTCGGAAAAGGGTCACGTTCAGGTTTTCGCTTAGGGTTAGGGTTAGGGAATGGGGAGGGATTAGGGTACAGGATAGGGTACGACAATGCTTAAGGGTTAGCGTACGTTTGAGGGCATGAGTTAGTGTTTGTGTACTGGTTAAGATTAGGGCATTTGTTAGGGTAGGGCATCGGAAGTGGGTCAGGTTTAGGGATGGGGTTAGGGTTAGGGTTAAGGAATGGGGAGGGATTAGGTTACAATTTAGGGTACGACAACGCTTAAGGTTTAGCGTACGTGTGAGGGCACGAGTTAGTGTCGCTCTCCTTGTTAAGATTAGGGCACGGGTGAGGGTAAGGCTTCGGGTGAGGGTCAGGGTTAGGATTCGTGTTAGGGTTAGGGTTAAGGAATGCAGAGGGATTAGGGTACAGCTTAGGGTACAACAGTGCTTAAAGGTTAGCGTTCGTGTGAGGGCAAGGGTTAGTGTTAGTTTCCTGGTTAAGATTAGGGCACGGGTGAGGGTAAGGCTTCAGGTGAGGGTCAGGGTTAGGATTCGGGTTAGCGTTAGGGTTAGGGAATGGGGAGGGATTAGCGTACAGTTTAGGGTACGACAACGATTAAGGGTTAGCGTACGTGTGAGGGCACGAGTGAGTGTTGGTGTCCTGGTTAAGATTAGGGCACGGGTGAGGGTAAGGTTTCGGGTGAGGGTCAGGGATAGAATTCGGGTTAGGGTTAGGGTTAGGGAATGGGGAGATATTAGGGCACAGTTTAGGGTACCACAACACTTAATGTTTAGCATACGTGTGTGGTCACTAGTTAGTGTTAGTGTACTGCTTACGATTAGGGCACTGGTGAGGGTAAGGCTTCGGGTGAGGGTCAGGGTTAGGATTCGTGTTAGGGTTAGGTTTAAGGAATGCAGAGGGATTAGGGTACAGCCTAGAGAACGACAGTGCTTAAGGGTTAGCGTTCGTGTGAGGGCAAGGGTTAGTTTTAGTGTCCTGGTTAAGATTAGGGCATGGGTGAGGGTAAGGATTCAGGTGAGGGTCAGGTTTAGGATTCGGGTTAGGGTTAGGGTTAGGGAAAGGGGAGATATTAGGGCACAGTTTAGGGTACCACAACGCTTAAGGTTTAGCGTACGTGTGAGGTCACTAGTTAGTGTTAGTGTACTGCTTACGATTAGGGAACGGGGGAGGGTAAGGCCTCGGAAGAGGGTCACGTTAAGGGTTAGGGTTAGGGTTAGGGTTAGGGAATGGGGATTGATTAGGGTACAGGTTATGGTACGGCAATGGCTTAGGGTTAGCGTACGTTAGAGGGCATGGGTTAGTGTTGATGTACTGGTTAAAATTAGGACACGGGTGATGGTAAAGTTTCGGGTGAGTGTCATGGATAGGTTTCAGGTAAGGGTTAGGGTTAGGGAATGGAGAGGGATTAGGTTACAGGTTAGGGTACCGCTGCGGTTTAGTGTTAGCGTACGTGTGAGGGCACGAGTTAGTCTTGGTGTCCTGTTTAAGATTAATGTACGGGTGAGGGTAAGGCTTCGGGTGAGGGTCAGGGTTAGGGTTCGGGTTAGGGTTAGTGTTAGGGAATGGAGAGGGATTAGGGTACAGGATAGGGTACGACAATGCTTAAGGGTTAGCGTACGTTTGAGGGCATGAGTTAGTCTTTGTGTACTGGTTAAGATTAGGGCATTTGTTAGGGTAGGGCATCGGAAGTGGGTCAGGTTTAGGGATTGGGTTAGGTTTAGGGTTAAGGAATGAGGAGGGATTAGGTTACAATTTAGGGTTCGACAACGCTTAAGGTTTAGCGTACGTGTGAGGGCACGAGTTAGTGTTGGTATCCTGGTTAAGATTAGGGCACGGGTGAGGGAAAGGCTTCGGGTGAGGGTCAGGGTTAGGATTCGGGTTAGGGTTATGGTTAGGGAATGGTGAGGGATTAGGGTACTGGTTAGGGTACGACAATGCCTAAGGGTTAGCGTAAGTGTGAGGGCACGAGTTAGTGTTGGTGTCCTGGTTAAGACAAGGGCACCGATGAGGGTAAGGCCTCGGAAAAGGGTCACGTTCAGGTTTTCGCTTAGGGTTAGGGTTAGGGAATGGGGAGGGATTAGGGTACAGGATAGGTTACGACAATGCTTAAGGGTTAGCGTACGTTTGAGGGCATGAGTTAGTGTTTGTGTACTGGTTAAGATTAGGGCATTGGTTAGGGTAGGGCATCGGAAGTGGGTCAGGTTTAGGGATGGGGTTAGGGTTAGGGTTAAGGAATGTGGAGGGATTAGGTTACAATTTAGGGTACGACAACGCTTAAGGTTTAGCGTACGTGTGAGGGCACGAGTTAGTGTTGGTGTCCTGGTTAAGATTAGGGCACGGGTGAGGGTAAGGCTTCGGGTGAGGGTCAGGGTTAGGATTCGTGTTAGCGTTAGGGTTAAGGAATGCAGAGGGATTAGGGTACAGTTTACGGTACGATAGTGCTTAAGGGTTAGCGTTCGTGTGAGGGCAAGGGTTAGTGTTAGTGTCCTGGTTAAGATTAGGGCACGGGTGAGGGTAAGGCTTCAGGTGAGGGTCAGGGTTAGGATTCGGGTTAGGGTTAGGGTTAGGGAATGGGGAGGGATTAAGGTACAGATTAGGGTACGACAATGCTTAAGGGTTAGCGTCAGTGTGAGGGCACGAGTTAGTGTTGGTGTACTGGTTAAGTCAAGGGCACCGATGAGGGTAAGGCCTCGGAAAAGGGCCACGTTCAGGGTTTCGCTTAGGGTTAGGGTTAGGGAATGGGGAGGGATTAGGGTACAGCTTAGGGTACGACAGTGCTTAAGGGTTAGCGTTCGTGTGAGGGCAAGTGTTAGTGTTAATGTCCTGGTTAAGATTAGGGCACGGGTGAGGGTAAGGCTTCAGGTGAGGGTCAGGGTTAGGATTCGGGTTAGGGTTAGGGTTAAGGAAAGGGGAGCTATTAGGGCACAGTTTAGGGTACCACAACGCTTAAGGTTTAGCGTACGTGTGAGGTCACTAGTTAGTGTTAGTGTACTGCTTACGATTAGGGCACGGGGGAGGGTAAGGCCTCGGAAGAGGGTCACGTAAAGGGTTAGGGTTAGGGTTAGGGTTAGGGAATGGGGATTGATTAGGGTACAGGTTAGTGTACGGCAATGGTTTAGTATTAGCGTACGTTAGAGGGCATGGGTTAGTGTTGATGTACTGGTTAAAATTAGGACACGGGTGATGGTAAAGTTTCGGGTGAGTGTCATGGTTAGGTTTCAGGTTAGGGTTAGGGTTAGGGAATTGAGAGGGATTAGGGTACATGTTAGGGTACCGCTGCGGTTTAATGTTAGCGTACGTGTGAGGGCACGAGTTAGTCTTGGTGTCCTGGTTAAGATTAGGGCACGGGTGAGGGTAAAGCTTCGGGTGAGGGTCAGGGTTAGGATTCGGATTAGGGTTAGGGTTAGGGAATGGAGAGGGATTAGGGTACTGGTTAGGGTACGACAATGCCTAAGGGTTAGCGTAAGTGTGAGGGGACGAGTTAGTGTTGGTGTACTGGTTAAGACAAGGGCACCGATGAGGGTAAGGCCTCGGAAAAGGGTCACGTTCAGCGTTTCGCTTAGGGTTAGGGTTAGGGAATGGGGAGGGATTAGGGTACAGGATAGGGTACGACAATGCTTAAGGGTAAGCGTGCGTTTGAGGGCATGAGTTAGTGTTTGTGTACTGGTTAAGATTAGGCCATTGGTTAGGGTAGGGCATCGGAAGTGGGTCAGGTTTAGGGATGGGGTTAGGGTTAGGGTTAAGGAATGGGGAGGGATTAGGTTACAATTTAGGGTACGACAACGCTTATGGTTTAGCGTACGTGTGAGGGCACGATTTAGTGTTGGTGTCCTGGTTAAGATTAGGGCACGGGTGAGGGTAAGGCTTCAGGTGAGGGTCAGGGTTAGGATTCGGGTTAGGGTTAGGGTTAGGGAAAGGGGAGCTATTAGGGCACAGTTTAGGGTACCACAACGCTTAAGGTTTAGCGTACGTGTGAGGTCACTAGTTAGTGTTAGTGTACTGCTTACGATTAGGGCACGGGGGAGGGTAAGGCCTCGGAAGAGGGTCACGTTAAGGGTTAGGGTTAGGGTTAGGGTCAGGGAATGAGGATTGATTAGGGTACAGGTTAGGGTACGGCAATGGTTTAGTGTTAGCGTACGTTAGAGGGCATGGGTTAGTGTTGATGTACTGGTTAAAATTAGGACACGGGTGATGGTAAAGTTTCGGGTGAGTGTCATGGTTAGGTTTCAGGTTAGGGTTAGGGTTAGGGAATTGAGAGGGATTAGGGTACATGTTAGGGTACCGCTGCGGTTTAATGTTAGCGTACGTGTGAGGGCACGAGTTAGTCTTGGTGTCCTGGTTAAGATTAGGGCACGGGTGAGGGTAAAGCTTTGGGTGAGGGTCAGGGTTAGGATTCGGGTTAGGGTTAGGGTTAGGGACTGGAGAGGGGTTAGGGTACTGGTTAGGGTACGACAATGCCTAAGGGTTAGCGTAAGTCTGAGGGGACGAGTTAGTGTTCGTGTACTGGTTAAGACAAGGGCACCGATGAGGGTAAGGCCTCGGAAAAGGGTCACGTTCAGCGTTTCGCTTAGGGTTAGGATTAGGGAATGGGGAGGGATTAGGGTACAGGATAGTGTACGACAATGCTTAAGGGTTAGCGTGCGTTTGAGGGCATGAGTTAGTGTTGGTGTACTGGTTAAGATTAGGCCATTGGTTAGTGTAGGGCATCGGAAGTGGGTCAGGTTTAGGGATGGGGTTAGGGTTAGGGTTAAGGAATGGGGAGGGATTAGGTTACAATTTAGGGTACGACAATGCTTAAGTTTTAGCGTACGTGTGAGGGCACGAGCTAGTGTTGGTGTCCTGGTTAAGATTAGGGCACGGGTGAGGGTAAGGCTTCGGGTGAGGGTCAGGGTTAGGATTCGTGTTAGGGTTAGGGTTAAGGAATGCAGAGGGATTAGGGTACAGCTTAGGGTACGACAGTGCTTAAGGGTTAGCGTTCGTGTGAGGGCAAGGGTTTGTGTTAGTGTCCTGGTTAAGATTAGGGCACGGGTGAGGGTAAGGCTTCAGGTGAGGGTCAGGGTTAGGATTCGGGTTAGGGTTAGGGTTAGGGAATGGGGAGATATTATGGCACAGTTTAGGGTACCACAACACTAAAGATTTAGCGTACGTGTGAGGTCACTAGTTAGTGTTAGTGTACTGCTTACGATTAGGGCACGGGGGAGGGTAAGGCCTCCGAAGAGGGTCACGTTAAGGGTTAGGGTTAGGGTTAGGGTTAGGGAATGGTGATTGATTAGGGTACAGGTTAGGGTACGGCAATGGCTTAGGGTTAGCGTACGTTAGGGGGCATGGGCTAGTGTTGATGTACTGGTTAAAATTAGGACACGGGTGATGGTAAAGTTTCATGTGAGTGTCATGGTTAGGTTTCACGTTAGGTTTAGGGTTAGGGAATGGAGAGGGATTAGGGTACAGGTTAGGGTACGACAATGCCTAAGGGTTAGCGTAAGTGTGAGGGCACGATTTAGTGTTGGTGTACTGGTTAAGACAAGGGCACCGATGAGGGTAAGGCCTCGGAAAAGGGTCACATTCAGGGTTTCGCTTAGGGTTAGGGTTAGGGAATGGGGAGGGATTAGGGTACAGGAAAGGGTACGACAATGCGTAAGGGTTAGACTACGTTTGAGGGCATAAGTTAGTGTTTGTGTACTGGTTAAGATTAGGGCATTGGTTAGGGTAGGTCATCGGAAGTGGGTCAGGTTTAGGGATGGGGTTAGGGTTATGGTTAAGGAATGGGGAGGTATTAGGTTACAATTTAGGGTACGATAATGCTTAAGGTTTAGCGTACGTGTGAGGGCACGAGTTAGTGTTGGTGTCCTGGTTAAGATTAGGGCACGGGTGAGGGTAACGCTTCGGGTGAGGGTCAGGGTTAGGATTCGGGTTAGGGTTAGGGTTAGGGAATGGAGAGGGATTAGGGTACAGGTTAGGTAACGACAATGCTTAAGGGTTAGCGTAAGTGTGAGGGCACGAGTTAGTGTTGGTGTACTGGTTAAGACAAGGGCACCGATGAGGGTAAGGCCTCGGAAAAGGGTCACGTTCAGGGTTTCGCTTAGGGTTAGTGTTAGGGAATGGGGAGGGATTAGGGTACAGGATAGGGTACGACAATGCTTAAGGGTTAGCGTACTTTTGAGGGCATGAGTTAGTGTTTGTGTACTGGTTAAGATTAGGGCATTGGTTAGGGTAGGGCATTGGAAGTGGGTCAGGTTTAGGGATTGGGTTAGGTTTAGGGTTAAGGAATGTGGAGGGATTAGGGTACAATTTAGGGTACGACAACGCTTAAGGTTTAGCGTACGTGTGAGGGCACGAGTTAGTGTTGGTGTCCTGGTTAAGATTAGGGCACCGGTGAGGGTAAGGCTTCGGGTGAGGGTCAGGGTTAGGATTCGTGTTAGGGTTAGGGTTAATTAATGCAGAGGGATTAGGGTACAGCTTAGGGTACGACAGTGCTTAAGGGTTAGCATTCGTGTGAGGGCAAGGGTTAGTGTTAGTGTCCTGGTTAAGATTAGGGCACGGGTGAGGGTAAGGCTTCAGGTGAGGGTCAGGATTAGGATTCGGGATAGGGTTAGGGTTAGGGAAAGGGGATATATTAGGGCACAGTTTAGGGTACCACAACGCTTAAGGTTTAGCGTACGTGTGAGGTCACTAGTTAGTGTTAGTGTACTGCTTACGATTAGGGCACGGGGGAGGGTAAGGCCTCGGAAGAGGGTCACGTTAAGGGTTAGCGTTAGGGTTAGGGTTAGGGAATGGGGATTCATTAGGGTACACGTTAGGGTACGGCAATGGTTTAGGGTTAGCGTACATTAGAGGGCATGGGTTAGTGTTGATGTACTGGTTAAAATTAGGACACGGGGGATGGTAAAGTTTCGAGTGAGTGTCATTGTTAGGTTTCAGGTTAGGGTTAGGGTTAGGGAATGGAGAGGGATTAGGGTACAGGTTAGGGTACCGCTGCGGTTTAGTGTTAGCGTACGTGTTAGGGCACGAGTTAGTCTTGGTGTCCTGGTTAAGATTAGGGCACGGGTGAGGGTAAGGCTTCTTGTGAGGGTCAGGGTTAGGATTCGGGTAAGGGTTAGGGTTAGGGAATGGAGAGGGATTAGGGTACAGTTTAGGGTACGATAACGATTGAGGGTTAGCGTACGTGTGAGGGCACGAGTTAGTGTTGGTGTCCTGGTTAAGATTAGGGCACGGGTGAGGGTAAGGTTTCGGGTGAGAGTCAGTGATAGAATTCGGGTTAGGGTTAGTGTTAGGGAATGGGGAGATATTAGGGCACAGTTTAGGGTACCACAACGCTTAAGGTTTAGCATACATGTGAGGTCACTAGTTAGTGTTAGTGTACTGCTTACGATTAGGGCACGGGTGAGGGTAAGGCCTCGGAAGAGGGTCACGTTAAGGGTTAGGGTTAGGGTGAGGGTTAGGGAATGGGGATTGATTGGGGTACAGGTTAGGGTACGGCAATGACTTAGGGTTAGCGTACGTTAGAGGGCATGGGTTAGTGTTGATGTACTGGTTAAAATTAGGACACGGGTGAGGGTAAAGTTTCGAGTGAGTGTCATTGTTAGGTTTCAGGTTAGGGTTAGGGTTAGGGAATGGAGAGGGATTAGGGTACAGGTTAGGGTACCGCTGCGGTTTAGTGTTAGCATACGTCTGAGGGCACGAGTTAGTCTTGGTGTCCTGGTTAAGATTAGGGCACGGGTGAGGGTAAGGTTTCGGGTGAGGGTCAGGGTTAGGATTCGGGTTAGGGTTAGGGTTAGGGAATGGAGAGGGATTAGGGTACAGGTTAGGGTACGACAATGCTTAAGGGTTAGCCTAAGTGTTAAGGCACGAGTTAGTGCTGGTGTACTGGTTAAGACAAGGGTACCGTTGAGGGTAAGGCCTCGGAAAAGGGTCACGTTCAGGGTTTCGCTTAGGGTTAGGGTTAGGGAATGGGGAGAGATTAGGTTACAGGATAGGGTACGACAATGCTTAAGGGTTAGCGTACTTTTGAGGGCATGAGTTACAGTTTGTGTACTGGTTAAGATTAGGGCATTGGTTCGGGTAGGGCATCGAAAGTGGGTCAGGTTTAGGGATCGGGTTAGGGTTAGGGTTAAGGAATGGGGAGGGATTAGTTTACAATTTAGGGTACAACAACGCTTAAGGTTTAGCGTACGTGTGAGGGCACGAGTTAGTGTTGGTGTCCTGGTTAAGATTAGGGCACGGGTGAGGGTAAGGCTTCGGGTGAGGGTCAGGGTTAGGATTCGTGTTAGGGTTAGGGTTAAGGAATGCAGAGGGATTAGGGTACAGCTTAGGGTACGATAGTGCTTAAGGGTTAGCGTTCGTGTGAGGGCAAGGGTTAGTGTTAGTGTCCTGGTTAAGATTAGGGCACGGGTGAGTGTAAGGCTTCAGGTGAGGGTCAGGGTTAGGATTCGGGTTAGGGTTAGGGTTAGGGAATGGGGAGATATTAGGGCACAGTTTAGGGTACCACAACACTTAAGGTTTAGCGTACGTGTGAGGTCACTAGTTAGTGTTAGTGTACTGCTTACGATTAGGGCACGGGAGAGGGTAAGGCCTCCGAAGAGGGTCACGTTAAGGGTTAGGGTTAGGGTTAGGGTTAGGGAATGGGGATTGATTAGGGTACAGGTTAGGGTACGGCAATGGCTTAGGGTTAGCGTACGTTAGAGGGCATGGGCTAGTGTTGATGTACTGGTTAAAATTAGGACACGGGTGATGGTAAATTTTCGGGTGAGTGTCATGGTTAGGTTTCAGATTAGGTTTAGGGTTAGAGAATGGAGAGGGATTAGGGTACAGGTTAGGGTACCGCTGCGGTTTAGTGTTAGCGTACGTGTGAGGGCACGAGTTAGTCTTGGTGTCCTGGTTAAGATTAGGGCACGGGTGAGGGTAAGGCTTCTTGTGAGGGTCAGGGTTAGGATTCGGGTAAGGGTTAGGGTTAGGGAATGGAGAGGGATTAGGGTACTGTTTAGGGTACGACAATGCCTAAGGGTTAGCGTAAGTGTGAGGGCACGAGTTAGTGTTGGTGTACTGGTTAAGAGAAGGGCACCGATGAGGGTAAGGCCTCGGAAAAGGGTCACGTTCAGGGTTTCGCTTAGGGTTAGGGTTAGGGAATGGGGAGGGTTTAGGGTACAGGGTAGGGTACGACAATGCTTAAGGGTTAGACTACGTTTGAGGGCATAAGTTAGTGTTTGTGTACTGGTTAAGATTAGGGCATTGGTTAGGGTAGGGCATCGGAAGTGGGTCAGGTTTAGGGATGGGGTTAGGGTTAGGGTTAAGGAATGGGGAGGGATTAGGTCACAATTTAGGGTACGACAACGCTTAAGGTTTAGCGTACGTGTGAGGGCACGAGTTAGTGTTGGTGTCCTGGTTAAGATTAGGGCACGGGTGAGGGTAAGGCTTCGGGTGAGGGTCAGGGTTAGGTTTCGTGTTAGGGTTAGGTTTAAGGAATGCAGAGGGATTAGGATACAGCTTAGGGTACGATAGTGCTTAAGGGTTAGCGTTCGTGTGAGGGCAAGAGTTAGTGTTAGTGTCCTGGTTAAGATTAGGGCACGGGTGAGTGTAAGGCTTCAGGTGAGGGTCAGGGTTAGGATTCGGGTTAGGGTTAGGATTAGGGAATGGGGAGATATTAGGACACAGTTTATGGTACCACAACGCTTAAGGTTTAGCGTACCTGTGAGGTCACTAGTTAGTGTTAGTGTACTGCTTACGATTAGGGCACGGGTGAGGGTAAGGCCTCGGAAGAGGGTCACGTTAAGGGTTAGGGTTAGGGTTAGGGTTAGGGAATGGGGATTGATTAGGGTACAGGTTAGGGTACCGCAATGGCTTAGGGTTAGCGTACGTTACAGGGCATGGGTTAGTGTTGATATACTGGTTAAAATTAGGACACGGGTGAGGGTAAAGTTTCGGGTGAGTGTCATGGTTAGGTATCAGGCTAGGGTTAGGGTTAGGGAATGGAGAGGCATTAGGGTACAGGTTAGGGTACCGCTGCGGTTTAGTGTTAGCGTACGTGTGAGGGCACGAATTAGTCTTGGTGTCCTGTTAAAGATTAGGGCACGGGTGAGGGTAAGGTTTCGGGTGAGGGTAAGGGTTAGGATTCGGGTTAGGGTTAGGGTTAGGGAATGGAGTGGGATTAGGGTACAGGTTAGGGTACGACAATGCTTAAGGGTTAGCGTAAGTGTGAGGGCACGAGTTAGTGTTGGTGTACTGGTTAAGACAAGGGCACCGATGAGGGTAAGGCCTCGGAAAAGGGTCACGTTCAGGGTTTCGCTTAGGGTTAGGATTAGGGAATGGGGAGGGATTAGGGTACAGGATAGGGTACGACAATGCTTAAGGGTTAGCGTACTTTTGAGGGGATGAGTTAGTGTTTGTGTACTGGTTAAGATTAGGCCATTGGTTAGGGTAGGGCATCCGAAGTGGGTCAGGTTTAGGGATGGGGTTAGGGTTAGGGTTAAGGAATGGGGAGGGATTAGGTCACAATTTAGGGTACGACAACGCTTAAGGTTTAGCGTACGTGTGAGGGCACGAGTTAGTGTTGGTGTCCTGGTTAAGATTAGGGCACGGGTGAGGGTACGGCTTCGGGTGAGGGTCAGGGTTAGGATTCGTGTTAGGGTTAGGGTTAAGGAATGCAGAGGGATTAGGGTACAGCTTAGAGTACGACAGTGCTTAAGGGTTAGCGTTAGTGTGAGGGCAAGTTTTAGTGGTAGTGTCCTGGTTAAGATTAGGGCACGGGTGAGGGTAAGGCTTCAGGTGAGGGTCAGGGTTAGGATTCGTGTTAGGGTTAGGGTTAAGGAATGCAGAGGGATTAGGGTACAGCTTAGGGTACGACAGTGCTTAAGGGTTAGCGTTCGGGTGAGGGCAAGGGTTAGTGTTAGTTTCCTGGTTAAGATTAGGGCACGGGTGAGGGTAAGGCTTCAGGTGAGGGTCAGGGTTAGGATTCGGGTTAGGGTTAGGGTTAGGGAAAGGGGAGATATTAGGGCACAGTTTAGGGTACCACAACGCTTAAGGTTTAGCGTACGTGTGAGGTCACTAGTTAGTGTTAGTGTACTGTTTACGATTAGGGCACGGGGGAGGGTAAGGCCTCGGAAGAGGGTCAAGTTAAGGGTTAGGGTTAGGGTTAGGGTTAGGGAATGAGGATTGCTTAGGGTACAGGTTAGGGTACGGCAATGGTTTAGGGTTAGCGTACGTTAGAGGGCATGGGTTAGTGTTGATGTACTGGTTAAAATTAGGACATGGGTGAGGGTGAAGTTTCGGGTGAGTGTCATGGTTAGGTTTCAGGTTAGGGCTAGGGTTAGGGAATGGAGAGGGATTAGGGTACAGGTTAGGGTACCGCTGCGGTTTAGTGTTAGCGTACGTGTGAGGGCACGAGTTAGTCTTGGTGTCCTGTTTAAGATTAGGGCACGGGTGAGGTTAAGGTTTCGGGTGAGGGTCAGGGTTAGGATTTGGGTTAGGGTTAGGGTTAGGTAATGGAGAGGGATTAGGGCACAGGTTAGGGTTCGACAATGCTTAAGGGTTAGCGTAAGGGTGAGGGCACGAGTTAGTGTTGGTGTACTGGTTAAGACAAGGGCACCGATGAGGGTAAGGCCTCGGAAAAGGGTTACGTTCAGGGTTTCGCTTAGGGTTAGGGTTAGGGAATGGGAAGGGATTAGGATACAGGATAGGGTACGACAATGCTTAAGGGTTAGCGTACGTTTGAGGGCATGAGTTAGTGTTTGTGTACTGGTTAAGATTAGGGCATTGGTTAGGGTAGGGCATCGGAAGTGGGTCAGGTTTAGGGATCGGGTTAAGGTTAGGGTTAAGGAATGGGGAGGGATTAGGGTACAATTTAGGGTACGACAACGCTTAAGGTTTAGCATACGTGTGGGGGTACGAGTTAGTGTTGGTGTCCTGGTTAAGATTAGGGCACGGGTTAGGGTAAGGCTTCGGGTGAGGGTCAGGGTTAGGATTCGTGTTAGGGTTAGGGATAAGGAATGCAGAGGGATTAGGGTACAGCTTAGGGTACGACAGCGCTTAAGGGTTAGCGTTCGTGTGAGGGCAAGGGTTAGTGTTAGTGTCCTGGTTAAGATTAGGGCACGGGTGAGGGGAAGTCTTCAGGTGAGGGTCAGGGTTAGGATTCGGGTTAGGGTTAGGGTTAGGGAATGTGGAGGGATTAGGGTACAGTTTAGGGTACGACAACGATTAAGGGTTAGCGTACGTGTGAGGGCACGAGTTAGTGTTGGTGTCCTGGTTAAGATTAGGGCACGGGTGAGGGTAAGGTTTCGGGTGAGGGTCAGGGATAGAATTCGGGTTAGGGTTAGGGTTAGGGAATGGGGAGATATTAGGGCACAGTTTAGGGTACCACAACGCTTAAGGTTTAGCATACGTGTGAGGTCACTAGTTAGTGTTAGTGTACTGCTTACGATTAGAGCACGGGTGAGGGTAAGGCCTCGGAAGAGGGTCACGTTAAGGGTTAGGGTTAGGGTTAGGGTTAGGGAATGGGGATTGATTAGGGTACAGGTTAGGGTACGGGAATGGCTTAGGGTTAGCGTACGTTAGAGGGCATGGGTTAGTGTTGATGTACTGGTTAAAATTAGGACACGGGTGAGGGTAAAGTTTCGGGTGAGTGTCATGTTTAGGTTTCAGGTTAGGGTTAGGGTTAGGGAATGCAGAGGGATTAGGGCACAGGTTAGGGTACGACAATGCTTAAGGGTTACCGTAAGTGTGAGGGCACGAGTTAGTGTTGGTGTACTGGTTAAGACAAGGGCACCGATGAGGGTAAGGCCTCGGAAAATGGTCACGTTCAGGGTTTCGCTTAGGGTTAGGGTTAGGGAATGGGGAGGGATTAGGGTACAGGATAGGGTACGACAATGCTTAAGGGTTAGCGTACTTTTGAGGGCATGAGTTAGTGTTTGTGTACTGGTTAAGATTAGGGCATTGTTTAGGGTAGGGCATCGGAAGTGGGTCAGGTTTAGGGATTGGGTTAGGGTTAGGGTTAAGGAATGGGGAGGGATTAGGGTACAATTTAGGGTACGACAACGCTTAAGGTTTAGCGTACGTGTGAGGGCACGAGTTAGTGTTGGTGTCCTGGTTAAGATTAGGGCACGGGTGAGGGTAAGGCTTCCGGTGAGGGTCAGGGTTAGGATTCGTGTTAGGGTTAGGGTTAAGGAATGCAGAGGGATTAGGGTACAGCTTAGGGTACGACAGTGCTTAAGGGTTAGCGTTCGTGTGAGGGCAAGGGTTAGTGTTAGTTTCCTGGTTAAGATTAGGGCACGGGTGAGGGTAAGGCTTCAGGTGAGGGTCAGGGTTAGGATTCGGGTTAGGGTTAGGGTTAGGGAATGGGGAGGGATTAGGGTACAGTTTAGGGTACGACAACGATTAAGGGTTAGCGTACGTGTGAGGGCACGAGTTAGTGTTGGTGTCCTGGTTAAGATTAGGTCACGGGTGAGGGTAAGGTTTCGGGTGAGGGTCAGGGATAGAATTCGGGTTAGGGTTAGGGTTAGGGAATGGGGAGATATTAGGGCACAGTTTAGGGTACCACAACGCTTAACGTTTAGCATACGTGTGAGGTCACTAGTTAGTGTTAGTGTACTGCTTACGATTAGGGCACGGGGGAGGGTAAGGCCTCGGAAGAGGGTCACGTTAAGGGTTAGGGTTAGGGTTAGGGTTAGGGAATGGGGATTGATTAGGGTACAGGTTAGGGTACGGCAATGGCTTAGGGTTAGCGTACGTTAGAGGGCATGGGCTAGTGTTGATGTACTGGTTAAAATTAGCACACGGGTGATGGTAAAGTTTCGGGTGAGTGTCATGGATAGGTTTCAGGTTAGGGTTAGGGTTAGGGAATGGAGAGGGATAAGGGTACAGGTTAGGGTACCGCTGCGGTTTAGTGTTAGCGTACTTGTGAGGGCACGAGTTAGTCTTGGTGTCCTGGTTTAGATTAGGGCACGGGTGAGGGTAAGGTTTCGGGTGAGGGTCAGGGATAGGATTCGGGTTAGGGTTAGGGTTAGGGAATGGAGAGGGATTAGGGTACTGGTTAGGGTACGACAATGCCTAAGGTTTAGCGTAAGTGTGAGGGCACGAGTTAGTGTTGGTGTACTGGTTAAGACAAGGGCACCGATGAGGGTAAGGCCTCGGAAAAGGGTCACGTTCAGGGTTTCGCTTAGGGTTAGGGTTAGGGAATGGGGAGGGATTAGGGTACAGGATAGGGTACGACAATGCTTAACAGTTAGCGTACGTTTGAGGGCATGAGTTAGTGTTTGTGTACTGGTTAAGATTAGGCCATTGGTTAGGGTAGGGCATCGGAAGTGGGTCAGGTTTAGGGATGGGGTTAGGGTTAGGGTTAAGAAAAGGGGAGGGATTAGGGTACAATTTAAGGTGCGACAACGCTTAAGGTTTAGCGTACGTGTGAGGGCACGAGTTAGTGTTGGTGTCCTGGTTAAGATTAGGGCATGGGTGAGGGTAAGGCTTCGGGTGAGGGTTAGGGTTAGGATTCGTGTTAGGGTTAGGGTTAAGGAATGCAGAGGGATTACGGTACAACTTAGGGTACGACAGTGCTTAAGGGTTAGCGTTCGTGTGAGGGCAAGGGTTAGTGTTAGTGTCCTGGTTAAGATTAGGGCACGGGTGAGGGTAAGGCTGCAGGTGAGGGTCAGGGTTAGGATTCGGGTTAGGGTTAGGGTTAGGGAATGGGGAGGGATTAGGGTACAGTTTAGGGTACGACAACGATTAATGGTTAGCGTACGTGTGAGGGCACGAGTTAGTGTTGGTGTCCTCGTTAAGATTAGGGCACGGGTGAGGGTAAGGTTTCGGGTGAGGGTCAGGGATAGAATTCGGGTTAGGGTTAGGATTAGGGAATGGGGAGATATTAGGGCACAGTTTAGGGTACCACAACGCTTAAAGTTTAGCATACGTGTGAGGTCACTAGTTAGTGTTAGTGTACTGCTTACGATTAGGGCACGGGTGAGGGTCAGGCCTCGGAAGAGGGTCACGTTAAGGGTTAGGGTTAGGGTTAGGGTTAGGGAATGGGGATTGATTAGGGTACAGGTTAGGGTACGGGAATGGCTTAGGGTTAGCGTACGTTAGAGGGCATGGGTTAGTGTTGATGTACTGGTTAAAATTAGGACAAGGGTGAGGGTAAAGTTTCGGGTGAGTGTCATGGTTAGGTTTCAGGTTAGGGTTAGGGTTAGGGAATGGAGAGGGATTAGGGTACAGGTTAGGGTACGACAATGCTTAAGGGTTAGCGTAAGTGTGAGGGCATGAGTTAGTGTTGGTGTACTGGTTAAGACAAGGGCACCGATGAGGGTAAGGCCTCGGAAAATGGTCACGTTCAGGTTTTCGCTTAGGGTTAGGGTTAGGGAATGGGGAGGGATTAGGGTACAGGATAGGGTACGACAATGCTTCAGGGTTAGCGTACATTTGAGGGCATGAGTTAGTGTTTGTGTACTGGTTAAGATTAGGTCATTGGTTAGGGTAGGGCATCGGAAGTGGGTCAGGTTTAGGGATTGGGTTAGGGTTAGGGTTAAGGAATGGGGAGGGATTAGGGTACAATTTAGGGTACGACAACGCTTAAGGTTTAGCGTACGTGTGAGGGCACGAGTTAGTGTTGGTGTCCTGGTTAAGATTAGGGCACGGGTGAGGGTAAGGCTTCCGGTGAGGGTCAGGGTTAGGATTCGTGTTAGGGTTAGGGTTAAGGAATGCAGAGGGATTAGGGTACAGCTTAAGGTACGACAGTGCTTAAGGGTTAGCGTTCGTGTGAGGGCAAGGGTTAGTGTTAGTGTCCTGGTTAAGATTAGGGCACGGGTGAGGGTAAGGCTTCAGGTGAGGGTCAGGGTTAAGATTCGGGTTAGGGTTAGGGTTAGGGAAAGGGGAGATATTAGGGCACAGTTTAGGGTACCACAACGATTAAGGTTTAGCGTACGTGTGAGGTCACTAGTTAGTGTTAGTGTACTGCTTACGATTAGGGCACGGGGGAGGGTAAGGCCTCGGAAGAGGGTCACGTTAAGGGTTAGGGTTAGGGTTAGGGTTAGGGAATGGGGATTGATTAGGGTACAGGTTAGGGTACGGCAATGGCTTAGGGTTAGCGTACGTTAGAGGGCATGGGCTAGTGTTGATGTACTGGTTAAAATTAGCACACGGGTGATGGTAAAGTTTCGGGTGAGTGTCATGGATAGGTTTCAGGTTAGGGTTAGGGTTAGGGAATGGAGAGGGATTAGGGTACAGGTTAGGGTACCGCTGCGGTTTAGTGTTAGCGTACGTGTGAGGGCATGAGTTAGTCTTGGTGTCCTGGTTTAGATTAGGGCACGGGTGAGGGTAAGGTTTCGGGTGAGGGTCAGGGTTAGGATTCGGGTTATGGTTAGGGTTAGGGAATGGAGAGGGATTAGGGTACTGGTTAGGGTACGACAATGCCTAAGGTTTAGCGTAAGTGTGAGGGCACGAGTTAGTGTTGGTGTACTGGTTAAGACAAGGGCACCGATGAGGGTAAGGCCTCGGAAAAGGGTCACGTTCAGGGTTTCGCTTAGGGTTAGGGTTAGGGAATGGGGAGGGATTAGGGTACAGGATAGGGTACGACAAAGCTTAAGGGTTAGCGTACGTTTGAGGGCATAAGTTAGTGTTTGTGTACAGATTAAGATTAGGGCATTGGTTAGGGTAGGGCATCGGAAGTGGGTCAGGTTTACGGATGGGGTTAGGGTTAGGGTTAAGGACTGGGGAGGGATTAGGGTATAATTTAGGGTACGACAACGCTTAAGGTTTAGCGTACGTGTGAGGGCACGAGTTAGTGTTGGTGTCCTGTTTAAGATTAGGGCACGGGTGAGGGTAAGGCTTCGGGTGAGGGTCAGGGTTAGGATTCGTGTTAGGGTTAGGGTTAAGGAATGCAGAGGGATTAGGGTACAGCTTAGGGTACGACAGTGCTTAAGGGTTAGCGTTCGTGTGAGGGCAAGGGTTAGTGTTAGTGTCCTGGTTAAGATTAGGGCACGGGTGAGGGTAAGGCTTCAGGTGAGGGTCAGGGTTAGGATTCGGGTTAGGGTTAGGGTTAGGGAATGTGGAGGGATTAGGGTACAGTTTAGGGTACGACAACGATGAAGGGTTAGCGTACGTGTGAGGGCACGAGTTAGTGTTGGTGTCCTGGTTAAGATTAGGGCACGGGTGAGGGTAAGGTTTCGGGTGAGGGTCAGGGATAGAATTCGGGTTAGGGTTAGGGTTAGGGAATGGGGAGATATTAGGGCACAGTTTAGGGTACCACAACGCTTAAAGTTTAGCATACGTGTGAGGTCACTAGTTAGTGTTAGTGTACTGCTTACGATTAGGGCACGGGTGAGGGTAAGGCCTCGGAAGAGGGTCACGTTAAGGGTTAGGGTTAGGGTTAGGGTTAGGGAATGGGGATTGATTAGGGTGCAGGTTAGGGTACGGGAATGGCTTAGGGTTAGCGTACGTTAGAGGGCATGGGTTAGTGTTGATGTACTGGTTAAAATTATGACACGGGTGAGGGTAAAGTTTCGGGTGAGTGTCATGGTTAGGTTTCAGGTTAGGGCTAGGGTTAGGGAATGGAGAGGGAGTAGGGTACAGGTTAGGGTACTGCTGCGGTTTAGTGTTAGCGTACGTGTGAGGGCACGAGTTAGTCTTGGTGTCCTGGTTAAGATTAGGGCACGGGTGAGGGTAAGGTTTCGGGTGAGGGTCAGGGTTAGGATTCGGGTTAGGGTTAGGGTTAGGTAATGGAGAGGGATTAGGGTACAGGTTAGGGTACGACAATGCTTAAGGGTTAACCTAAGTGTGAGGGCACGAGTTAGTGTTGGTTTACTGGTTAAGACAAGTGCACCGATGAGGGTAACGCCTCGGAAAAGGATCACGTTCAGGGTTTCGCTTAGGGTTAGGGTTAGGGAATGGGGAGGGATTAGGATACAGGATAGGGTACGACAATGCTTAAGGGTTAGCGTACGTTTGATGGCTTGAGTTAGTGTTTGTGTACTGGTTAAGATTAGGGCATTGGTTAGGGTAGGGAATCGGAAGTGGGTCAGGTTTAGGGATCGGGTTAGGGTTAGGGTTAAGGAATGGGGAGGGATTAGGGTACAATTTAGGGTACGACAACGCTTAAGGTTTAGCGTACGTGTGAGGGCACGAGTTAGTGTTGGTGTCCTGGTTAAGATTAGGGCACGGGTTAGGGTAAGGCTTCCGGTGAGGGTCAGGGTTAGGATTCGTGTTAGGGTTAGGGTTAAGGAATGCAGAGGGATTAGGGTACAGCTTAGGGTACGACAGTGCTTAAGGGTTAGCGTTCGTGTGAGGGCAAGGGTTAGTGTTAGTTTCCTGGTTAAGATTAGGGCACGGGTGAGGGTAAGGCTTCAGGTGAGGGTCAGGGTTAGGATTCGGGTTAGGGTTAGGGTTAGGGAAAGGGGTGATATTAGTGCACAGTTTAGGGTACCACAACGCTTAATGTTTATCGCACGTGTGAGGTCACTAGTTAGTGTTAGTGTTCTGGTTAAGATTAGGGCACGGGTGAGGGTAAGGCCTCGGAAGAGGGTCACGTTAAGGGTTAAGGTTAGGGTTAGGGTTAGGAAATGGGGATTGATTAAGGTACAGGTTAGGGTACGGCAATGGCTTAGGGTTAGCGTACGTTAGAGGGCATGGGTTAGTTTTGATGTACTGGTTAAAATTAGGACACGGGTGATGGTAAAGTTTCGGGTGAGTGTCATGGTTAGGTTTCAGGTTAGGGTTAGGGTTAGGGAATGGAGAGGGATTAGGGTACAGGATAGGGTACGACAATGCTTAACGGTTAGCGTACGTTTGAGGGCATGAGTTAGTGTTTGTGTACTGGTTAAGATTAGGCCATTGGTTAGGGTAGGGCATCGGAAGTGGGTCAGGGTTAGGGATGGGGTTAGGGTTAGGGTTAAGGAATGGGGAGGGATTAGGGTACAATTTAGGGTACGACAACGCTTAAGGTTTAGCGTACGTGTGAGGGCACGAGTTAGTGTTGGTGTCCTGGTTAAGATTAGGGCACGGGTGAGGGTAAGGTTTCGGGTGAGGGTTAGGGTTAGGATTCGTGTTAGGGTTAGGGTTAAGGAATGTGGAGGGATTAGGTTACAGTTTAGTGTGCGACAACGATTAAGGGTTAGCGTACGTGTGAGGGCACGAGTTAGTGTTGGTGTCCTGGTTAAGATTAGAGCACGGGTGAGGGTAAGGCTTCGGGTGAGGGTCAGGGTTAGGATTAGTGTTAGGGTTACGGTTAAGGAATGCAGAGGGATTAGGGTACAGCTTAGGGTACGACAGTGCTTAAGGGTTAGTGTTCGTGTGAGGGAAAGGGTTAGTGTTAGTGTCCTGGTTAAGATTAGGGCACGGGTGAGGGTAAGGCTTCAGGTGAGGGTCAGGGTTAGGATTCGGGTTAGGGTTAGGGTTAGGGAATGGGGAGATATTAGGGCACAGTTTAGGGTACCACAACACTTAAGGTTTAGCGTACGTGTGAGGTCAATAGTTAGTGTTAGTGTACTGCTTACGATTAGGGCACGGGGGAGTGTAAGGCCTCGGAAGAGGTTCACGTTAAGGGTTAAGGTTAGGGTTAGGGTTAGGGAATGGGGATTGATTAGGGTACAGGTTAGGGTACGGCAATGGCTTAGGGTTAGCGTACGTTAGAGGGTATGGGCTAGTGTTGATGTACTGGTTAAAATTAGGACACGGGTGATGGTAAAGTTTCGGGTGAGTGTCATGGTTAGGTTTCAGTTTAGGTTTAGGGTTAGGGAATGGAGAGGGATTAGGGTACAGGTTAGGGTACCGCTGCGGTTTAGTGTTAGCGTACGTGTGAGGGCACGAGTTAGTCTTGGTGTCCTGGTTAAGATTAGGGCACGGGTGAGGGTAAGGTTTCGGGTGAGGGTCAGGGTTAGGATTCGGGTTAGGGTTAGGGTTAGGGAATGGAGAGGGATTAGGGTACTGGTTAGGGTACGACAATGCCTAAGGGTTAGCGTAAGTGTGAGGGCACGAGTTAGTGTTGGTGTACTGGTTGAGACAAGGGCACCGATGAGGGTAAGGCCTCGGAAAAGGGTCACGTTCAGGGTTTCGCTTAGGGTTAGGGTTAGGGAATGGGGAGGGATTAGGGTACAGGATAGGGTACGACAATGCTTAAGGGTTAGACTACGTTTGAGGGCATAAGTTAGTGTTTGTGTACTGCTTAAGATTAGGGCATCGGTTAGGGTAGGGCATCGGAAGTGGGTCAGGTTTAGGGATGGGGTTAGGGTTAGGGTTAAGGAATGGGGAGGGATTAGGTTACAATTTAGGGTACGACAACGCTTAAGGTTTAGCATACGTGTGAGGGCACGAGTTAGTGTTGGTGTCCTGGTTAAGATTAGGTCACGGGTGTGGGTAAGTCTTCGGGTGAGGGTCAGGGTTAGGATTCGTGTTAGGGTTAGGGTTAAGGAATGCAGAGGGATTAGGGTACAGCTTAGGGTACGACAGTGCTTAAGGGTTAGCGTTCGTGTGAGGGCAAGGGTTAGTGTTGGTGTCCTGGTTAAGATTAGGGCACGGGTGAGGGTAAGGTTTCGGGTGAGGGTCAGGGATAGAATTCGGGTTAGGGTTAGGGTTAGGGAATGGGGAGATATTAGGGCACAGTTTAGGGTACCACAACGCTTAAGGTTTAGCATACGTGTGAGGTCACTAGTTAGTGTTAGTGTACTGCTTACGATTAGGGCACGGGTGAGGGTAAGGCCTCGGAAGAGGTTCACGTTAAGGGTTAGGGTTAGGGTTAGGGTTAGGGAATGGGGATTGATTAGGGTACAGGTTAGGGTACGGGAATGGCTTAGGGTTAGCGTACGTTAGAGGGCATGGGTTAGTGTTGATGTACTGGTTAAAATTAGGACATGGGTGAGGGTGAAGTTTCGGGTGAGTGTCATGGTTAGGTTTCAGGTTAGGGTTAGGGTTCGGGAATGGAGAGGGATTAGGGTACAGGTTAGGGTACCGCTGCGGTTTAGTGTTAGCGTACGTGTGAGGGCACGAGTTAGTCTTGGTGTCCTGGTTAAGATTACGGCACAGGTGAGGGTAAGGTTTCGGGTGAGGGTCAGGGTTAGGATTCGGGTTAGGGTTAGAGTTAGGTAATGGAGAGGGATTATGGTACAGGTTAGGGTATGACAATGCTTAAGGGTTAGCGTAAGTGTGAGGGCACGAGTTAGTGTTGGTGTACTGGTTAAGACAAGGGCACCGATGAGGGTAAGGCCTCGGAAAAGGGTCACGTTCAGGGTTTCGCTTAGGGTTAGGGTTAGGGAATGGGGAGGGATTAGGATACAGGATAGGGTACGACAATGCTTAAGAGTTAGCATATGTTTGAGGTCATGAGTTAGTGTTTGTGTACTGGTTAAGATTAGGGCATTGGTTAGGGTAGGGCATCGGAAGTGGGTCAGGTTTAGGGATGGGGTTAGTGTTAGGGTTAAGGAATGGGGAGGGATTAGTTTACAATTTAGGGTACAACAACGCTTAAGGTTTAGCGTACGTGTGAGGGCACGAGTTAGTGTTGGTGTCCTGGTTAAGATTAGGGCACGGGTGAGGGAAGGTTTCGGGTGAGGGTCAGGGTTAGGATTCGGGTTAGGTAATGGAGAGGGATTAGGGCACAGGTTAGGGTACGACAATGCTTAAGGGTTAGCGTAAGTGTGAGGGCACGAGTTAATGTTGGTGTACTGGTTAAGACAAGAGCACCGATGAGGGTAAGGCCTCGAAAAAGGGTCACGTTCAGGGTTTCGCTTAGGGTTAGTTTTAGGGAATGGGGAGGGATTAGGATACAGGATAGGGTACGACAATGCTTAAAGTTTAGCGTACGTTTGAGGGCATGAGTTAGTGTTTGTGTATTGGTTAAGATTAGGGCATTGGTTAGGGTAGGGCATCGGAAGTGGGTCAGGTTTAGGGATCGGGTTAGGGTTAGGGTTAAGGAATGGGGAGGGATTAGGGTACAATTTATGGTACGACAACGCTTAAGGTTTAGCGTACGTGTGAGGGCACGAGTTAGTGTTGGTGTCCTGGTTAAGATTAGGGCACGGGTGAGGGTAAGGCTTCGGGTGAGGGTCAGGGTTAGGATTCGTGTTAGGGATAGGGTTAAGGAATGCAGAGGGATTAGGGTACAGCTTAGGGTACGACAGTGCTTAAGGCTTAGCGTTCGTGTGAGGGCAAGGATTAGTGTTAGTGTCCTTGTTAAGATTAGGGCACGGGTGAGGGTAAGGCTTCAGGTGAGGGTCAGGGTTAGGATTCGGGTTAGGGTAAGGGTTAGGGAATGGGGAGATATTAGGGCACAGTTTAGGGTACCACAACACTTAAAGTTTAGCGTACGTGTGAGGTCACTAGTTAGTGTTAGTGTACTGCTTACGATTAGGGCACGGGGGAGGGTAAGGCCTCGGAAGAGGGTCACGTTAAGGGTTAGGGTTAGGGTTAGGGAATGGGGATTGATCAGGGTACAGGTTAGGGTACGGCAATGGCTTAGGGTTAGCGTACGTTAGAGGGTATGGGCTAGTGTTGATGTACTGGTTAAAATTAGGACACGGCTGATGGTAAAGTTTCGGGTGAGTGTCATGGTTAGGTTTCAGGTTAGGTTTAGGGTTAGGGAATGGAGAGGGATTAGGGTACAGGTTAGGGTACCGCTGCGGTTTAGTGTTAGCGTACGTGTGAGGGCACGAGTTAGTCTTGGGGTCCTGGTTAAGATTAGGGCACGGGTGAGGGTAAGGCTTCTTGTGAGGGTCAGGGTTAGGATTCGGGTTAGGGTTAGGGTTAGGGAATGGAGAGGGATTAGGGTACTGGTTAGGGTACGACAATGCCTAAGGGTTAGCGTAAGTGTGAGGGCACGAGTTAGTGTTGGTGTACTGGTTAAGACAAGGGCACCGATGAGGGTAAGGCCTCGGAAAAGGGTCACGTTCAGGGTTTCGCTTAGGGTTAGGGTTAGGGAATGGGGAGGGATTAGGGTACCGGATAGGGTACGACAATGCTTAAGGGTTAGACTACGTTTGAGGGCATAAGTTAGTGTTTGTGTACTGGTTAAGATTAGGGCATCGGTTAGGGTAGGGCATCGGAAGTGGGTCAGGTTTAGGGATGGGGTTAGGGTTAGGGTTAAGGAATGGGGAGGGATTACGGTACAATTTAGGGTACGACAACGATTAAGGTTTAGCGTACGTGTGAGGGCACGAGTTAGTGTTGGTGTCCTGGTTAAGATTAGGGCACGGGTGAGGGTAAGGCTTCGGGTGAGGGTCAGGGTTAGGATTCGTGTTAGGGATAGGGTTAAGGAATGCAGAGGGATTAGGGTACAGCTTAGGGAACGACAGTGCTTAAGGGTTAGCGTTCCTGTGAGGGCAAGGGTTAGTGTTAGTGTCCTGGTTAAGATTAGGGCACGGGTGAGGGTAAGGCTTCAGGTGAGGGTCAGGGTTAGGATTCGGGTTAGGGTTAGGGTTAGGGAAAGGGGTGATATTAGGGCACAGTTTAGGGTACCACAACGCTTAATGTTTAGCGCACGTGTGAGGTCACTAGTTAGTGTTAGTGTTCTGGTTAAGATTAGGGCACGGGTGAGGGTAAGGCCTCGGAAGAGGGTCACGTTAAGGGTTAAGGTTAGGGTTAGGGTTAGGAAATGGGGATTGATTAAGGTACAGGTTAGGGTACGGCAATGGCTTAGGGTTAGCGTACGTTAGAGGGCATGGGTTAGTTTTGATGTACTGGTTAAAATTAGGACACGGGTGATGGTAAAGTTTCGGGTGAGTGTCATGGTTAGGTTTCAGGTTAGGGTTAGGGTTAGGGAATGGAGAGGGATTAGGGTACAGGATAGGGTACGACAATGCTTAACGGTTAGCGTACGTTTGAGGGCAGGAGTTAGTGTTTGTGTACTGGTTAAGATTAGGCCATTGGTTAGGGTAGGGCATCGGAAGTGGGTCAGGGTTAGGGATGGGGTTAGGGTTAGGGTTAAGGAATGGGGAGGGATTAGGGTACAATTTAGGGTACGACAACGCTTAAGGTTTAGCGTACGTGTGAGGGCACGAGTTAGTGTTGGTGTCCTGGTTAAGATTAGGGCACGGGTGAGGGTAAGGTTTCGGGTGAGGGTTAGGGTTAGGATTCGTGTTAGGGTTAGGGTTAAGGAATGTGGAGGGATTAGGTTACAGTTTAGTGTGCGACAACGATTAAGGGTTAGCGTACGTGTGAGGGCACGAGTTAGTGTTGGTGTCCTGGTTAAGATTAGGGCACGGGTGAGGGTAAGGTTTCGGGTGAGGGTCAGGGATAGAATTCGGGTTAGGGTTAGTGTTAGGGAATGGGGAGATAGTAGGGCACAGTTTAGGGTACCACAACGCTTAAGGTTTAGCGTACGTGTGAGGGCACGAGTTAGTGTTGGTGTCCTGGTTAAGATTAGAGCACGGGTGAGGGTAAGGCTTCGGGTGAGGGTCAGGGTTAGGATTAGTGTTAGGGTTACGGTTAAGGAATGCAGAGGGATTAGGGTACAGCTTAGGGTACGACAGTGCTTAAGGGTTAGTGTTCGTGTGAGGGAAAGGGTTAGTGTTAGTGTCCTGGTTAAGATTAGGGCACGGGTGAGGGTAAGGCTTCAGGTGAGGGTCAGGGTTAGGATTCGGGTTAGGGTTAGGGTTAGGGAATGGGGAGATATTAGGGCACAGTTTAGGGTACCACAACACTTAAGGTTTAGCGTACGTGTGAGGTCAATAGTTAGTGTTAGTGTACTGCTTACGATTAGGGCACGGGGGAGTGTAAGGCCTCGGAAGAGGTTCACGTTAAGGGTTAAGGTTAGGGTTAGGGTTAGGGAATGGGGATTGATTAGGGTACAGGTTAGGGTACGGCAATGGCTTAGGGTTAGCGTACGTTAGAGGGTATGGGCTAGTGTTGATGTACTGGTTAAAATTAGGACACGGGTGATGGTAAAGTTTCGGGTGAGTGTCATGGTTAGGTTTCAGTTTAGGTTTAGGGTTAGGGAATGGAGAGGGATTAGGGTACAGGTTAGGGTACCGCTGCGGTTTAGTGTTAGCGTACGTGTGAGGGCACGAGTTAGTCTTGGTGTCCTGGTTAAGATTAGGGCACGGGTGAGGGTAAGGTTTCGGGTGAGGGTCAGGGTTAGGATTCGGGTTAGGGTTAGGGTTAGGGAATGGAGAGGGATTAGGGTACTGGTTAGGGTACGACAATGCCTAAGGGTTAGCGTAAGTGTGAGGGCACGAGTTAGTGTTGGTGTACTGGTTGAGACAAGGGCACCGATGAGGGTAAGGCCTCGGAAAAGGGTCACGTTCAGGGTTTCGCTTAGGGTTAGGGTTAGGGAATGGGGAGGGATTAGGGTACAGGATAGGGTACGACAATGCTTAAGGGTTAGACTACGTTTGAGGGCATAAGTTAGTGTTTGTGTACTGGTTAAGATTAGGGCATCGGTTAGGGTAGGGCATCGGAAGTGGGTCAGGTTTAGGGATGGGGTTAGGGTTAGGGTTAAGGAATGGGGAGGGATTAGGTTACAATTTAGGGTACGACAACGCTTAAGGTTTAGCGTACGTGTGAGGGCACGAGTTAGTGTTGGTGTCCTGGTTAAGATTAGGTCACGGGTGTGGGTAAGTCTTCGGGTGAGGGTCAGGGTTAGGATTCGTGTTAGGGTTAGGGTTAAGGAATGCAGAGGGATTAGGGTACAGCTTAGGGTACGACAGTGCTTAAGGGTTAGCGTTCGTGTGAGGGCAAGGGTTAGTGTTGGTGTCCTGGTTAAGATTAGGGCACGGGTGAGGGTAAGGTTTCGGGTGAGGGTCAGGGATAGAATTCGGGTTAGGGTTAGGGTTAGGGAATGGGGAGATATTAGGGCACAGTTTAGGGTACCACAACGCTTAAGGTTTAGCATACGTGTGAGGTCACTAGTTAGTGTTAGTGTACTGCTTACGATTAGGGCACGGGTGAGGGTAAGGCCTCGGAAGAGGTTCACGTTAAGGGTTAGGGTTAGGGTTAGGGTTAGGGAATGGGGATTGATTAGGGTACAGGTTAGGGTACGGGAATGGCTTAGGGTTAGCGTACGTTAGAGGGCATGGGTTAGTGTTGATGTACTGGTTAAAATTAGGACATGGGTGAGGGTGAAGTTTCGGGTGAGTGTCATGGTTAGGTTTCAGGTTAGGGTTAGGGTTCGGGAATGGAGAGGGATTAGGGTACAGGTTAGGGTACCGCTGCGGTTTAGTGTTAGCGTACGTGTGAGGGCACGAGTTAGTCTTGGTGTCCTGGTTAAGATTACGGCACAGGTGAGGGTAAGGTTTCGGGTGAGGGTCAGGGTTAGGATTCGGGTTAGGGTTAGAGTTAGGTAATGGAGAGGGATTATGGTACAGGTTAGGGTATGACAATGCTTAAGGGTTAGCGTAAGTGTGAGGGCACGAGTTAGTGTTGGTGTACTGGTTAAGACAAGGGCACCGATGAGGGTAAGGCCTCGGAAAAGGGTCACGTTCAGGGTTTCGCTTAGGGTTAGGGTTAGGGAATGGGGAGGGATTAGGATACAGGATAGGGTACGACAATGCTTAAGAGTTAGCATATGTTTGAGGTCATGAGTTAGTGTTTGTGTACTGGTTAAGATTAGGGCATTGGTTAGGGTAGGGCATCGGAAGTGGGTCAGGTTTAGGGATGGGGTTAGTGTTAGGGTTAAGGAATGGGGAGGGATTAGTTTACAATTTAGGGTACAACAACGCTTAAGGTTTAGCGTACGTGTGAGGGCACGAGTTAGTGTTGGTGTCCTGGTTAAGATTAGGGCACGGGTGAGGGAAGGTTTCGGGTGAGGGTCAGGGTTAGGATTCGGGTTAGGTAATGGAGAGGGATTAGGGCACAGGTTAGGGTACGACAATGCTTAAGGGTTAGCGTAAGTGTGAGGGCACGAGTTAATGTTGGTGTACTGGTTAAGACAAGAGCACCGATGAGGGTAAGGCCTCGAAAAAGGGTCACGTTCAGGGTTTCGCTTAGGGTTAGTTTTAGGGAATGGGGAGGGATTAGGATACAGGATAGGGTACGACAATGCTTAAAGTTTAGCGTACGTTTGAGGGCATGAGTTAGTGTTTGTGTATTGGTTAAGATTAGGGCATTGGTTAGGGTAGGGCATCGGAAGTGGGTCAGGTTTAGGGATCGGGTTAGGGTTAGGGTTAAGGAATGGGGAGGGATTAGGGTACAATTTATGGTACGACAACGCTTAAGGTTTAGCGTACGTGTGAGGGCACGAGTTAGTGTTGGTGTCCTGGTTAAGATTAGGGCACGGGTGAGGGTAAGGCTTCGGGTGAGGGTCAGGGTTAGGATTCGTGTTAGGGATAGGGTTAAGGAATGCAGAGGGATTAGGGTACAGCTTAGGGTACGACAGTGCTTAAGGCTTAGCGTTCGTGTGAGGGCAAGGATTAGTGTTAGTGTCCTTGTTAAGATTAGGGCACGGGTGAGGGTAAGGCTTCAGGTGAGGGTCAGGGTTAGGATTCGGGTTAGGGTAAGGGTTAGGGAATGGGGAGATATTAGGGCACAGTTTAGGGTACCACAACACTTAAAGTTTAGCGTACGTGTGAGGTCACTAGTTAGTGTTAGTGTACTGCTTACGATTAGGGCACGGGGGAGGGTAAGGCCTCGGAAGAGGGTCACGTTAAGGGTTAGGGTTAGGGTTAGGGAATGGGGATTGATCAGGGTACAGGTTAGGGTACGGCAATGGCTTAGGGTTAGCGTACGTTAGAGGGTATGGGCTAGTGTTGATGTACTGGTTAAAATTAGGACACGGCTGATGGTAAAGTTTCGGGTGAGTGTCATGGTTAGGTTTCAGGTTAGGTTTAGGGTTAGGGAATGGAGAGGGATTAGGGTACAGGTTAGGGTACCGCTGCGGTTTAGTGTTAGCGTACGTGTGAGGGCACGAGTTAGTCTTGGGGTCCTGGTTAAGATTAGGGCACGGGTGAGGGTAAGGCTTCTTGTGAGGGTCAGGGTTAGGATTCGGGTTAGGGTTAGGGTTAGGGAATGGAGAGGGATTAGGGTACTGGTTAGGGTACGACAATGCCTAAGGGTTAGCGTAAGTGTGAGGGCACGAGTTAGTGTTGGTGTACTGGTTAAGACAAGGGCACCGATGAGGGTAAGGCCTCGGAAAAGGGTCACGTTCAGGGTTTCGCTTAGGGTTAGGGTTAGGGAATGGGGAGGGATTAGGGTACCGGATAGGGTACGACAATGCTTAAGGGTTAGACTACGTTTGAGGGCATAAGTTAGTGTTTGTGTACTGGTTAAGATTAGGGCATCGGTTAGGGTAGGGCATCGGAAGTGGGTCAGGTTTAGGGATGGGGTTAGGGTTAGGGTTAAGGAATGGGGAGGGATTACGGTACAATTTAGGGTACGACAACGATTAAGGTTTAGCGTACGTGTGAGGGCACGAGTTAGTGTTGGTGTCCTGGTTAAGATTAGGGCACGGGTGAGGGTAAGGCTTCGGGTGAGGGTCAGGGTTAGGATTCGTGTTAGGGATAGGGTTAAGGAATGCAGAGGGATTAGGGTACAGCTTAGGGAACGACAGTGCTTAAGGGTTAGCGTTCCTGTGAGGGCAAGGGTTAGTGTTAGTGTCCTGGTTAAGATTAGGGCACGGTTGAGGGTAAGGCTTCAGGTGAGGGTCAGGGTTAGGATTTGGGTTAGTGTTAGTGTTAGGGAAAGGGGAGACATTAGGGCACAGTTTAGTGTACCACAACGCTTAAGGTTTAGCGTACGTGTGAGGTCACTAGTTAGTGTTAGTGTACTGCTTAAGATTAGGGCACGGGTGAGGGTAAGGCCTCGGAAGAGGGTCACGTTAAGGGTTAGGGTTAGGGTTATGGTTAGGGAATGGGGATTGATTAGGGTACAGGTTAGAGTACGGCAATGGCTTAGGGTTAGCGTACGTTAGAGGGCATGGGTTAGTGTTGATGTACTGGTTAAAATTGGCACACGGGTGGTGGTAAAGTTTCGGGTGAGTGTAATGGATAGGTTTCAGGTTAGGGTTAGGGTTAGGGAATGGAGAGGGATTAGGGTACAGGTTAGGGTACCGCTGCGGTTTAGTGTTAGCGTACGTGTGAGGGCACGAGTTAGTCTTGGTGTCCTGGTTAAGATTAGGGCACGGGTGAGGGTAAGGTTTCGGGTGAGGGTCAGGGTTAGGATTCGGGTTAGGGTTAGGGTTAGGGAATGGAGAGGGATTAGGGTACTGGTTAGGGTACGACAATTCCTAAGGGTTAGCGTAAGTGTGAGGGCACGAGTTAGTGTTGGTGTACTGGTTAAGACAAGGGCACCGATGAGGGTAAGGCCTCGGAAAAGGGTCACGTTCAGGGTTTCGCTAAGGGTTAGGGTTAGGGAATGGGGAGGGATTAGGGTACAGGATAGGGTACGACAAAGCTTAAGGGTTAGCGTACCTTTGAGGGCATGAGTTAGTGTTTGTGTACTGGTTAAGATTAGGGCATTGGTTAGGGTAGGGCATCGGAAGTGGGTCAGGTTTAGGGATGGGGTTAGGGTTAGGGTTAAGGAATGGGGAGGGATTAGGGTACAATTTAGGGTACAACAACGCTTAAGGTTTAGCGTACGTGTGAGGGCACGAGTTAGTGTTGGTGTCCTGGTTAAGATTAGGACACGGGTGAGGGTAAGGCTTTGGGTGAGGGTCAGGGTTAGGATTCGTGTTAGGGTTAGGGTTAAGGAATGCAGAGGGATTAGGGTACAGCTTAGGGTACGACAGTGCTTAAGGGTTAGCGTTCATGTGAGGGCAAGGGTTAGTGTTAGTGTCCTGGTTAAGATTAGGGCACGGGTGAGGGTAAGGCTTCAGGTGAGGGACAGGGTTAGGATTCGGGTTCGGGTTAGGGTTAGGGAATGGGGAGGGATTAGGGTACAGTTTAGGGTACGACAACGATTAAGGGTTAGCGTACGTGTGAGGGCACGAGTTAGTGTTGGTGTCCTGGTTAAGATTAGGGCACAGGTGAGGGTAAGGTTTCGGGTGAGGGTCAGGGATAGAATTCGGGTTAAGGTTAGTGTTAGGGAATGGGGAGATATTAGGGCACAGTTTAGGGTACCACAACGCTTAAGGTTTAGCATACGTGTGAGGTCACTAGTTAGTGTTAGTGTACTGCTTACGATTATGGCATGGGTGAGGGTAAGGCCTCGGAAGAGGGTCACGTTAAGTGTTAGGGTTAGGGTTAAGGTTAGGGAATCGGGATTGATTAGGGTACAGGTTAGGGTACGGCAATGGCTTAGGGTTAGCGTACGTTAGAGGGCATGGGTTAGTGTTGATGTACTGGTTAAAATTAGGACACGGGTGAGGGTAAAGTTTCGGGTGAGTGTCATGGTTAGGTTTCAGGTTAGGGTTAGGGTTAGGGAATGGAGAGGGATTAGGGTACAGGTTAGGGTACCGCTGCGGTTTAGTGTTAGCGTACGTGTGAGGGCACGAGTTAGCCTTGGTGTCCTGGTTAAGATTAGGGCACGGGTGAGGGTAAGGTTTCGGGTGAGGGTCAGGGTTAGGATTCGGGTTAGGGTTAGGGTTAGGGAATGGAGAGGGAATAGGGTACTGGTTAGGGTACGACAATGCCTAAGGGTTAACGTAAGTGTGAGGGCACGAGTTAGTGTTGGTGTACTGGTTAAGACAAGGGCACCGATGAGGGTAAGGCCTCGGAAAATGGTCACGTTCAGGGTTTCGCTTAGGGTTAGGGTTAGGGAATGGGGAGGGATTAGGGTACAGGATAGGGTACGACAATGCTTAAGGGTTAGACTACGTTTGAGGGCATAAGTTAGTGTTTGTGTACTGGTTAAGATTAGGGCATTGGTTAGGGTAGGGCATCGGAAGTGGGTCAGGTTTAGGGATGGTGTTAGGGTTAGGGTTAAGGAATGGGGAGGGATTAGGTTACAATTTAGGGTACGACAATGCTTAAGGTTTAGCGTACGTGTGAGGGCACGAGTTAGTGTTGGTGTCCTGGTTAAGATTAGTGCACGGTTGAGGGTAAGGCTTCGTGTGAGGGTCAGGGTTAGGATTCGTGTTAGGTTTAGGGTTAAGGAACGCAGAGGGATTAGGGTACAGCTTAGAGTACGATAGTGCTTAAGGGTTAGCGTTCGTGTGAGGGCCAGAGTTAGTGTTAGTGTCCTGGTTGAGATTAGGGCACGGGTGAGGGTAAGGCTTCAGTTGAGGGTCAGGGTTAGGATTCGGGTTAGGGTTAGGGTTAGGGAATGGGGAGGGATTAGGGTACAGTTTAGGGTACGACAACGATTAAGGGTTAGCGTACGTGTGAGGGCACGAGTTAGTGTTGGTGTCCTGGTTAAGATTAGGGCACCGGTGAGGGTAAGGTTTCCGGTGAGGGTCAGGGATAGAATTCGGGTTAGGGTTAGTGTTAGGGAATGGGAAGATATTAGGGCACAGTTTAGGGTACCACAACGCTTAAGGTTTAGCATACGTGTGAGGTCACTAGTTAGTGTTAGTGTACTGCTTACGATTAGGGCACGGGTGAGGGTAAGGCCTCGGAAGAGGGTCACGTTAAGGGTTAGGGTTAGGGTTAGGGTTAGGGAATGGGGATTGATTAGGGTACAGGTTAGGGTGCGGCAATGGCTTAGGGTTAGCGTACGTTACAGGGCATGGGTTAGTGTTTATGTACTGGTTAAAATTAAGACACGGGTGAGGGTAAAGTTTCGGGTGAGTGTCATGGTTAGGTTTCAGGTTAGGGTTAGGGTTAGGGAATGGAGAGGGATTAGGGTACAGGTTAGGGTACCGCTGCGGTTTAGTGTTAGCGTACGTGTGAGGGCACGAGTTAGTCTTGGTGTCCTGGTTAAGTCTAGGGCACGGCTGAGGGGTTAGGGTTAGGGTTAGGGTTAGGGTTAGGGAATGGAGAGGGATTAGGGTACAGGTTAGGGTACGACAATGCCTAAGGGTTAGCGTAAGTGTGAGGGCACGAGTTTGTGTTGGTTTACTGGTTAAGACAAGGGCACCGATGAGGGTAAGGCCTCGGAAAAGGGTCACGTTCAGGGTTTCGCTTAGGGTTAGGGTTAGGGAATGGGGAGGGATTAGGGTACAGGATAGGGTACGACAATGCTTAAGGGTTAGACTACGTTTGAGGGCATAAGTTAGTGTTTGTGTACTGGTTAAGATTAGGGCATCGGTTAGGGTAGGGCATCGGAAGTGGGTCAGGTTTAGGGATGGGGTTAGGGTTAGGGTTAAGGAATGGGGAGGGATTACGTTACAATTTAGGGTACGACAACGATTAAGGTTTAGCGTACGTGTGAGGGCACGAGTTAGTGTTGGTGTCCTGGTTAAGATTAGGGCACGGATGAGGGTAAGGCTTCGGGTGAGGGTCAGGGTTAGGATTCGTGTTAGGGTTAGAATTAAGGAATGCAGAGGAATTAGGGTACAGCTTAGGGAACGACAGTGCTTAAGGGTTAGCGTTCGTGTGAGGGCAAGTGTTAGTGTTAGTGTCCTGGTTAAGATTAGGGCACGGTTGAGAGTAAGGCTTCAGGTGAGGGTCAGGGTTAGGATTCGGGTTAGGGTTAGGGTTAGGGAAAGGGGAGATATTAGGGCACAGTTTAGGGTACCACAACGCTTAAGGTTTAGCGTACGTGTGAGGTCACTAGTTAGTGTTAGTGTACTGCTTACGATTAGGGCACGGGTGAGGGTAAGGCCTCGGAAGAGGGTCACGTTAAGGGTTAGGGTTAGGGTTAGGGTTAGGGAATGGGGATTGATTAGGGTACAGGTTAGGGTACGGCAATGGCTTAGGGTTAGCGTACGTTAGAGGGCATGGGTTAGTGTTGATGTACTGGTTAAAATTGGAACACGGGTGATGGTAAAGTTTCGTTTGAGTGTCATGGATAGGTTTCAGGTTAGGGTTAGGGTTAGGGAATGGAGAGGGATTAAGGTACAGGTTAGGGTACCGCTGCGGTTTAGTGTTAGCGTACATGTGAGGGCACGAGCTAGTCTTGGTGTCCTGGTTAAGATTAGGGCACGGGTGAGGGTAAGGTTTCGGGTGAGGGTCAGGGTTAGGATTCGGGTTAGGGTTAGGGTTAGGGAATGGAGAGGGATTAGGGTACTGGTTAGGGTACGACAATGCCTAAGGGTTAGCGTAAGTGTGAGGGCACGAGTTAGTGTTGGTGTACTGGTTAAGACAAGGGCACCGATGAGGGTAAGGCCTCCGAAAAGGGTCACGTTCAGGGTTTCGCTTAGGGTTAGGGTTAGGGAATGGGGAGGGATTAGGGTACAGGATAGGGTACGACAAAGCTTAAGGGTTATCGTACGTTTGAGGGCATGAGTTAGTGTTTGTGTACTGGTTAAGATTAGGGCATTGGTTAGGGTAGGGCATCGGAAGTGGGTCAGGTTTAGGGATGGGGTTAGGGTTAGGGTTAAGGAATGGGGAGGGATTAGGGTACAATTTAGGGTACGACAACTCTTAAGGTTTAGCGTACGTGTGAGGGCACGAGTTAGTGTTGGTGTCCTGGTTAAGATTAGGGCACGGGTGAGGGTAAGGCTTCGGGTGAGGGTCAGGGTTAGGATTCGTGTTAGGGTTAGGGTTAAGGAATGCAGAGGGATTAGGGTACAGCTTAGGGTACCATTGTGCTTAAGGGTTAGCGTTCGTGTGAGGCCAAGGGTTAGTGTTAGTGTCCTGGTTAAGATTAGGGCACGGTTGAGGGTAAGGCTTCAGGTGAGGGTCAGGGTTAGGATTCGGGTTAGGGTTAGGGTTACGGAATGGGGAGGGATTAGGGTACAGTTTAGGGTACGACAACGATTAAGGGTTAGCGTACGTGTGAGGGCACGAGTTAGTGTTGGTGTCCTGGTTAAGATTAGGGCACCGGTGAGGGTAAGGTTTCGGGTGAGGGTCAGGGATAGAATTCGGGTTAGGGTTAGTGTTAGGGAATGGGGAGATATTAGGGCACAGTTTAGGGTACCACAACGCTTAAGGTTTAGCATACGTGTGAGGTCACTAGTTAGTGTTAGTGTACTGCTTACGATTAGGGCACGGGTGAGGGTAAGGCCTCGGAAGAGGGTCACGTTAAGTGTTAGGGTTAGGGTTAGGGTTAGGGAATGGGGATTGATTAGGGTACAGGTTAGGGTACGGCAATGGCTTAGGGTTAGCGTACGTTAGAGGGCATGGGCGAGTGTTGATGTACTGGTTAAAATTAGGACACGGGTGAGGGTAAAGTTTCGGGTGAGTGTCATGGTTAGGTTTCATGTTAGGGTTAGGGTTAGGGAACGGAGAGGGATTAGGGTACAGGTTAGGGTACCGCTGCGGTTTAGTTTTAGCGTACGTGTGAGGGCACGAGTTAGTCTTGGTGTCCTGGTTAAGATTAGGGCATGGGTGAGTGTAAGGTTTCGGGTGATGGTTAGGGTTAGGACTCGGGTTAGGGTTAGGGTTAGGGAATGGAGAGGGATTAGGGTACAGGTTAGGGTACGACAATGCTTAAGGGTTAGCGTAAGTGTGAGGGCACGAGTTACTGTTGGTGTACTGGTTAAGACAAGGGCACCGATGAGGGTAAGGCCTCGGAAAAGGTTCACGTTCAGGGTTTCGCTTAGGGTTA
The DNA here is from genome assembly GCA_036417435.1 of Inia geoffrensis. Taxonomy (NCBI): domain Eukaryota; kingdom Metazoa; phylum Chordata; class Mammalia; order Artiodactyla; family Iniidae; genus Inia; species Inia geoffrensis. Next base: position 125,805 of record JAZAQT010000362.1, read on the forward strand.
CGGTTAGGGAATGGGGAGGGATTAGGTTACAAGATAGGGTACGACAATGCTTAAGGGTTAGCGTACTTTTGAGGGCATGAGTTAGAGTTTGTGTACTGGTTAAGATTAAGGCATTGGTTAGGGTAGGGCATCGGAAGTGGGTCAGGTTTAGGGATGGGGTTAGGGTTAGGATTAAGGAATTGGGAGGGATTAGGTTACAATTTAGGGTACGACAACGCTTAAGGTTTAGCGTACGTGTGAGGGCACGAGTTAGTGTTGGTGTCCTGGTTAAGATTAGGGCACTGGTGAGGGTTAGGCTTCGGGTGAGGGTCAGGGTTAGGATTCGTGTTAGGGTTAGGGTTAAGGAATGCAGAGGGATTAGGGTACAGCTTAGGGTACGACAGTGCTTAAGGGTTAGTGTTCGTGTGAGGGCAAGGGTTAGCGTTAGTGTCCTGGTTAAGATTAGGGCACGGGTGAGGGTAAGGCTTCAGGTGAGGGTCAGGGTTAGGATTCGGGTTAGGGTTAGGGTTAGGGAAAGGGGAGACATTAGGGCACAGTTTAGGGTACCACAACGCTTAAGGTTTAGCGTACGTGTGAGGTCACTAGTTAGTGTTAGTGTACTGCTTACGATTAGGGCACGGGTGAGGGTAAGGCCTCGGAAGAGGGTCACGTTAAGGGTTAGGGTTAGGGTTATGGTTAGGGAATGGGGATTGATTAGGGTACAGGTTAGGGTACGGCAATGGCTTAGGGTTAGCGTACGTTAGAGGGCATGGGTTAGTGTTGATGTACTGGTTAAAATTGGCACACGGGTGATGGTAAAGTTTCGGGTGAGTGTAATGGATAGGTTTCAGGTTAGGGTTAGGGTTAGGGAATGGAGAGGGATTAGGGTACAGGTTAGGGTACCGCTGCGGTTTAGTGTTAGCGTACGTGTGACGGCACGAGTTAGTCTTGGTGTCCTGGTTAAGATTAGGGCACGGGTGAGGGTAAGGTTTCGGGTGAGGGTCAGGGTTAGGATTCGGGTTAGGGTTAGGGTTAGGGAATGGAGAGGGATTAGGGTACTGGTTAGGGTACGACAATGCCTAAGGGTTAGCGTAAGTGTGAGGGCACGAGTTAGTGTTGGTGTACTGGTTAAGACAAGGGCACCGATGAGGGTAAGGCCTCGGAAATGGGTCACGTTCAGGGTTTCGCTAAGGGTTAGGGTTAGGGAATGGGGAGGGATTAGGGTACAGGATAGGGTACGACAAAGCTTAAGGGTTAGCGTACGTTTGAGGGCATGAGTTAGTGTTTGTGTACTGTGTAAGATTAGGGCATTGGTTAGGGTAGGGCATCGGAGGTGGGTCAGGTTTAGGGATGGGGTTAGGGTTAGGGTTAAGGAATGGGGAGGGATTACGTTACAATTTAGGGTACGACAACGATTAAGGTTTAGCGTACGTGTGAGGGCACGAGTTAGTGTTGGTGTCCTGGTTAAGATTAGGGCACGGATGAGGGTAAGGCTTCGGGTGAGGGTCAGGGTTAGGATTCGTGTTAGGGTTAGCGTTAAGGAATGCAGAGGAATTAGGGTACAGCTTAGGGAACGACAGTGCTTAAGGGTTAGCGTTCGAGTGAGGGCAAGTGTTAGCGTTAGTGTCCTGGTTAAGATTAGGGCACGGTTGAGCGTAAGGCTTCAGGTGAGGGTCAGGGTTAGGATTCGGGTTAGGGTTAGGGTTAGGGAATGGGGAGGGATTAGGGTACAGTTTAGGGTACGACAACGATTAAGGGTTAGCGTACGTGTGAGGGCACGAGTTAGTGTTGGTGTCCTGGTTAAGATTAGGGCACCGGTGAGGGTAAGGTTTCGGGTGAGGGTCAGGGATAGAATTCGGTTTAGGGTTAGTGTTAGGGAATGGGGAGATATTAGGGCACAGTTTAGGGTACCACAACGCTTAAGGTTTAGCATATGTGTGAGGTCACTAGTTAGTGTTAGTGTACTGCTTACGATTAGGGCACGGGTGAGGGTAAGGCCTCGGAAGAGGGTCACGTTAAGGGTTAGGGTTAGGGTTAGGGTTAGGGAATGGGGATTGATTAGGGTACAGGTTAGGGTACGGCAATGGCTTAGGGTTAGCGTACGTTAGAGGGCATGGGCGAGTGTTGATGTACTGGTTAAAATTAGGACACGGGTGAGGGTAAAGTTTCGGGTGAGTGTCATGGTTAGGTTTCATGTTAGGGTTAGGGTTAGGGAACGGAGAGGGATTAGGGTACAGGTTAGGGTACCGCTGCGGTTTAGTTTTAGCGTACGTGTGAGGGCACGAGTTAGTCTTGGGGTCCTGGTTAAGATTAGGGCACGGGTGAGGGTAAGGCTTCTTGTGAGGGTCAGGGTTAGGATTCGGGTTAGGGTTAGGGTTAGGGAATGGAGAGGGATTAGGGTACTGGTTAGGGTACGACAATGCCTAAGGGTTAGCGTAAGTGTGAGGGCACGAGTTAGTGTTGGTGTACTGGTTAAGACAAGGGCACCGATGAGGGTAAGGACTCGGAAAAGGGTCACGTTCAGGGTTTCGCTTAGGGTTAGGGTTAGGGAATGGGGAGGGATTAGGGTACAGGATAGGGTACGACAATGCTTAAGGATTAGACTACGTTTGAGGGCATAAGTTAGTGTTTGTGTACTGGTTAAGATTAGGGCATCGGTTAGGGTAGGGCATCGGAAGTGGGTCAGGTTTAGGGATGGGGTTAGGGTTAGGGTTAAGGAATGGGGAGGGATTAGGTTACAATTTAGGGTACGACAACGATTAAGGTTTAGCGTACGTGTGAGGGCACGAGTTAGTGTTGGTGTCCTGGTTAAGATTAGGGCACGGGTGAGAGTAAGGCTTCGGGTGAGGGTCAGGGTTAGGATTCGTGTTAGGGTTAGGGTTAAGGAATGCAGAGGGATTAGGGTACAGCTTAAGGAACGACAGTGCTTAAGGGTTAGCGTTCGTGTGAGGGCAAGGGTTAGTGTTAGTGTCCTGGTTAAGATTAGGGCACGGGTGAGGGTAGGGCTTCAGGTGAGGGTCAGGGATAGAATTCGGGTTAGGTTTAGGGTTAGGGAATGGGGAGATATTAGGGCACAGTTTAGGGTACCACAACGCTTAAGGTTTAGCATACGTGTGAGGTCACTAGTTAGTGTTAGTGTACTGCTTACGATTAGGGCACGGGTGAGGGTAAGGCCTCGTAAGAGGGTCATGTTAAGGGTTAGGGTTAGGGTTAGGGTTAGGGAATGGGGATTGATTAAGGTACAGGTTAGGGTACGGCAATGGCTTAGGGTTAGCCTACGTTAGAGGGCATGGGTTAGTGTTGATGTACTGGTTAAAATTAGGACATGGGTGAGGGTGAAGTTTCGGGTGAGTGTCATGGTTAGGTTTCAGGTTAGGGTTAGGGTTCGGGAATGGAGAGGGATTAGGGTACAGGTTAGGGTACCGCTGCGGTTTAGTGTTAGCGTACGTGTGAGGGCACGAGTTAGTCTTAGTGTCCTGGTTAAGATTAGGGCACGGGTGAGGGTAAGGTTTCGGGTGAGGGTCAGGGTAAGGATTCGGGTTAGGGTTAGGGTTAGGTAATGAAGAGGGATTAGGGTACAGGTTAGGGTACGACAATGCTTAAGGGTTAGCGTAAGTGTGAGGGCACGAGTTAGTGTTGGTGTACTGGTTAAGACAAGTGCACCGATGAGGGTAAGGCCTCGGAAAAGGGTCACGTTCAGGGTTTCACTTAGGGTTAGGGTTAGGGAATGGGGAGGGATTAGGATACAGGATAGGGTACGACAATGCTTAAGGGTTAGCGTATGTTTGAGGGCATGAGTTAGTGTTTGTGTACTGGTTAAGATTAGGGCATTGGTTAGTGTAGGGCATCGGAAGTGGGTCAGGTTTAGGGATGGGGTTAGGGTTAGGGTTATGGAATGGGGAGGGATTAGGTTACAATTTAGGGTACGACAACGCTTAAGGTTTAGCGTACGTGTGAGGGCATGAGTTAGTGTTGGTGTCCTGGTTAAGACTAGGGCACGGGTGAGGGTAAGGCTTCGGGTGAGGGTCAGGGTTAGGATTCGTGTTAGGGTTAGGGTTAAGGAATGCAGAGGGATTAGGATACAGCTTAGGGTACGACAGTGCTTAAGGGTTAGCGTTCGTGTGAGGGCAAGGGTTAGTGTTAGTGTCCTGGTTAAGATTAGGGCACTGGTGAGTGTAAGGCTTCAGGTGAGGGTCAGGGTTAGGATTCGTGTTAGGGTTAGGGTTAGGGAATGGGGAGGGATTAGGGTACAGTTTAGGGTACGACAACGATTAAGGGTTAGCGTACGTGTGAGGGCACGTGTTAGTGTTGGTGTCCTGGTTAAGATTAGGGTACGGGTGAGGGTAAGGTTTCGAGTGAGGGTCAGGGATAGAATTCGGGTTAGGGTTAGGGTTAGGGAATGGGGAGATATTAGGGCACAGTTTAGGGTACCACAACACTTAAGGTTTAGCGTACGTGTGAGGTCCCTAGTTAGTGTTAGTGTACTGCTTACGATTAGGGCACGGCGGAGGGTAAGGCCTCGGAAGAGGGTCACGTTAAGGGTTAGGGTTAGGGTTAGGGTTAGGGAATGGGGATTGATTAGGGTACAGGTTAGGGTACGGCAATGGCTTAGGGTTAGCGTACGTTAGAGCGTATGGGCTAGTGTTGATGTACTGGTTAAAATTAGGAAACGGGTGATGGTAAAGTTTCGGGTGAGTGTCATGGATAGGTTTCAGGATAGGGTTAGGGTTAGGGAATGGAGAGGGATTACGGTACAGGTTAGGGTACTGCTGCAGTTTAATGTTAGCGTACGTGTGAGGGAACGAGTTAGTCTTGGTGTCCTGGTTAAGATTAGGGCACGGGTGATGGTAAGGTTTCGGGTGAGGGTCAGGGTTAGGATTCGGGTTAGGGTTAGGGTTAGGGAATGGAGAGGGATTAGGGTACTGGTTATGGTACGACAATGCCTAAGGGTTAGCGTAAGTGTGAGGGCATGAGTTAGTGTTGGTGTACTGGTTAAGACAAGGGCACCGATGAGGGTAAGGCCTCGGAAAAGGGTCACGTTCAGGGTTTCGCTTAGGGTTAGGTTTAGGGAATGGGGAGGGATTAGGGTACAAGATAGGGTACGACAAAGCTTAAGAGTTAGCGTACGTTTGAGGGCATGAGTTAGTGTTTGTGTACTGGTTAAGATTAGGGCATTGGTTAGGGTAGGGCATCGGAAGTGGGTCAGGTTTAGGGATATGGTTAGGGTTAGGGTTAAGGAATGGGGAGGGATTAGGTTACAATTTAGGGTACGACAACTCTTAAGGTTTAGCGTACGTGTGAAGGCACGAGTTAGTGTTGGTGTCCTGGTTAAGATTAGGGCACGGGTGAGGGTAAGGCTTCGGGTGAGGGTCAGGGTTAGGATTCGTGTTAGGGTTAAGGTTAAGTAATGCAGAGGGATTAGGGTACAGCTTAGGGTACGATAGTGCTTAAGGGTTAGCGTTCGTGTGAGGGCAAGGGTTAGTGTTAGTGTCCTGGTTAAGATTAGGGCACGGGTGAGGGTAAGGCTTCAGGTGAGGGTCAGGGTTAGGATTCGGGTTAGGGTTAGGATTAGGGAATGGGGAGATATTAGGACACAGTTTAGGGTGCCAAAACACTTAAGGTTTAGCGTACCTGTGAGGTCACTAGTTAGTGTTAGTGTACTGCTTACGATTAGGGCACGGGGGAGGGTAAGGCCTCGGAAGAGGGTCACGTTAAGGGTTAGGGTTAGGGTTAGGGTTAGGGAATGGGGATTGATTAGGGTACAGGTTAGGGTACGGCAATGGCTTAGGGTTAGCGTACGTTAGAGGGCATGGGCTAGTGTTGATGTCCTGGTTAAAATTAGGAAACGGGTGATGGTAAAGTTTCGGGTGAGTGTCATGGTTAGGTTTCAGGTTAGGTTTAGGGTTAGGGAATGGAGAGGGATTAGGGTACAGGTTAGGGTACCGCTGCGGTTTAGTGTTAGCGTACGTGTGAGGGCACGAGTTAGTCTTGGGGTCCTGGTTAAGATTAGGGCACGGGTGAGGGTAAGGCTTTTTGTGAGGGTCAGGGTTAGGATTCGGGTTAGGGTTAGGGTTAGGGAATGGAGAGAGATTAGGGTACTGGTTAGGGTACGACAATGCCTAAGGGTTAGCGTAAGTGTGAGGGCATGAGTTAGTGTTGGTGTACTGGTTAAGGCAAGGGCACCGATGAGGGTAAGGCCTCGGAAAAGGGTCATGTTCAGGGTTTCTCTTAGGGTTAGGGTTAGGGAATGGGGAGGGATTAGGGTACAGGATAGGGTACGACAATGCTTAAGGGTTAGACTACGTTTGATGGCATAATTTAGTGTTTGTGTACTGGTTAAGATTAGGGCATTGGTTAGGGTAGGGCATCGGAAGTGGGTCAGGTTTAGGGATGGGGTTAGGGTTAGGGTTAAGGAATGGGGAGGGATTAGGTTACAATTTAGGGTACGACAACGATTAAGGTTTAGCGTACGTGTGAGGGCACGAGTTAGTGTTGGTGTCCTGGTTAAGATTAGGGCACGGGTGAGGCTAAGGCTTCGGGTGAGGGTCAGGGTTAGGATTCGTGTTAGGGTTAGGGTTAAGGAATGCAGAGGGATTAGGGTACAGCTTAAGGAACGACAGTGCTTAAGGGTTAGCGTTCGTGTGAGGGCAAGGGTTAGTGTTAGTGTCCTGGTTAAGATTAGGGCACGGGTGAGGGTAAGGCTTCGGGTGAGGGTCAGGGATAGAATTCGGGTTAGGGTTAGGGTTAGGGAATGGGGAGATATTAGGGCACAGTTTAGGGTACCACAACGCTTAAGGTTTAGCATACGTGTGAGGTCACTAGTTAGTGTTAGTGTACTCCTTACGATTAGGGCACGGGTGAGGGTAAGGCCTCGTAAGAGGGTCATGTTAAGGGTTAGGGTTAGGGTTAGGGTTAGCGAATAGGGATTGATTAAGGTACAGGTTAGGGTTAGGGTTAGGGTTAGGGAATGGAGAGGGATTAGGGTACTGGTTAGGGTACGACAATGCCTAAGGGTTAGCGTAAGTGTGAGGGCACGGGTTAATGTTGGTGTACTGGTTAAGACAAGGGCAACGATGAGGGTAAGGCCTCGGAAAAGGGTCACGTTCAGGGTTTCGCTTAGGGTTAGGGTTAGGGAATGGGGAGGGATTAGGGTACAGGATAGGGTACGACAATGCTTAAGGGTTAGCATACGTTTGAGGGCATGAGTTAGTGTTTGTGTACTGGTTAAGATTAGGACATTGGTTAGGGTAGGGCATCGGAAGTGGGTCAGGTTTAGGGATGGGGTTAGGGTTAGGGTTAAAGAATGGGGAGGGATTAGGGTACAATTTAGGGTACGACAACGCTTAAGGTTTAGCGTACGTGTGAGGGCACGAGTTAGTGTTGGTGTACTGGTTAAGATTAGGGCACGGGTGAGGGTAAGGCTTCGGGTGAGGGTCAGGGATAGGATTCGTGTTAGGGTTAGGGTTAAGGAATGCAGAGGGATTAGGGTACAGCTTAGGGTACGACAGTGCTTAAGGGTTAGCGTTCGTGTGAGGGCAAGGGTTAGTGTTAGTGTCCTGGTTAAGATTAGGGCACGGGTGAGGGTAAGGCTTCAGGTGAGGGTCAGGGTTAGGATTCGGGTTAGGGTTAGAGTTAGGGAATGGGGAGGGATTAGGGTACAGTTTAGAGTACGACAACGATTAAGGGTTAGCGAACGTGTGAGGGCACGAGTTAGTGTTGGTGTCCTGGTTAAGATTAGGGCACGGGTGAGGGTAAGGTTTCGGGTGAGGGTCAGGGATACAATTCGGGTTAGGGTTAGGGTTAGGGAATGGGGAGATATTAGGACACAGTTTAGGGTACCACAACGCTTAAGGTTTAGCATACGTGTGAGGTCACTAGTTAGTGTTAGTGTACTGCTTACGATTAGGGCACGGGTGAGGGTAAGGCCTCGGAAGAGGGTCACGTTAAGGGTTAGGGTTAGTGTTAGGGTTAGGGAATGGGGATTGATTAGGGTACAGGTTAGGGTACAGCAATGGCTTAGGGTTAGCGTACGTTAGAGGGCATGGGTTAGTGTTGATGTACTGGTTAAAATTAGGACACGGGTGATGGTAAAGTTTCGCGTGAGTGTCATGGTTAGGTTTCAGGTTAGGTTTACGGTTAGGGAATGGAGAGGAATTAGGGTACAGGTTAGGGTACCGCTGCTGTTTAGTGATAGCGTACGTGTGAGGGCACGAGTTAGTCTTGGTGTCCTGGTTAAGATTAGGGCACGGGTGAGGTTAAGGTTTCGAGTGAGGGTCAGGGTTAGGATTCGGGTTAGGGTTAGGGTTAGGTAATGGAGAGGGATTAGGGTACAGGTTAGGGTACGACCATGCTTAAGGGTTAGCGTAAGTGTGAGGGCACGAGTTAGTGTTGGTGTACTGGTTAAGACAAGGGCACCGATGAGGGTAAGGCCTCGGAAAAGGGTCACGTTCAGGGTTTCGCTTAGGGTTAGGGTTAGGGAATGGGGAGGGATTAGGATACAGGATAGGGTACGACAATGCTTAAGGGTTAGCGTACGTTTGAGTTCATGAGTTAGTTTTCGTGTACTGGTTAAAATTAGGGCATTGGTTAGGTTAGGGCATCGGAAGTGGGTCAGGTTTAGGGATGGGGTTAGGGTTAGGGTTAAGGAATGGGGAGGGATTAGGTTACAATTTAGGGTACGACCACGATTAAGGTTTAGCGTACGTGTGAGGGCACGAGTTAGTGTTGGTGTCCTGATTAAGATTAGGGCACGGTGAGGGTAAGGCTTCGGGTGATGATCAGGGTTAGGTTTCGTGTTAGGGTTAGGGTTAAGGAATGCAGAGGGATTAGGGTGCAGCTTAGGGAACGACAGTGCTTAAGGGTTAGCGTTCGTGTGAGGGTAAGGGGTAGTGTTAGTGTCCAGGTTAAGATTAGGGTACGATTGAGGGTAAGGCTTCAGGTGAGCGTCATGGTTAGGATTCGGGTTAGGGTTAGGGTTAGGGAAAGGGGAGATATTAGGGCACAGTTTAGGGTACCACAACGCTTAAGGTTTAGCGTACGTGTGATGTCACTAGTTAGTGTTAGTGTACTGCTTACGATTAGGGCACGGGGGAGGGTAAGGCCTCGGAAGAGGGTCACGTTAAGGGTTAGGGTTAGGGTTAGGGTTAGGGAATGGGGATTGATTAGGGTACAGGTTAGGGTACGGCAATGGCTTAGGGTTAGCGTACGTTAGAGTGCATGGGCTAGCGTTGATGTACTGGTTAAAATTAGGACACGGGTGATGGTAAAGTTTCGGGTGAGTGTCATGGTTAGGTTTCAGGTTAGGTTTAGGGTTAGGGAATGGAGAGGGATTAGGGTACAGGTTAGGGTACCACTGCGGTTTAGTGTTAGCGTACGTGTGAGGGAACGAGTTAGTCTTGGGGTCCTGGTTAAGATTAGGGCACGGGTGAGGGTAAGGCTTTTTGTGAGGGTCAGGGTTAGGATTCGCGTTAGGGTTAGGGTTAAGGAATGCAGAGGTATTAGGGTACAGCTTAGGGTACGACAGTGCTTAAGGGTTAGCGTTCGTGTGAGGGCAAGGGTTAGTGTTAGTGTCCTGGTTAAGATTAGGGCACGGGTGAGTGTAAGGCTTCAGGTGAGGGTCAGGGTTAGGATTCGGGTTAGGGTTAGGGTTAGGGAAAGGGGAGCTATTAGGGCACAGTTTAGGGTACCACAACGCTTAAGGTTTAGCGTACGTGTGAGGTCACTAGTTAGTGTTAGTGTACTGCTTACGATTAGGGCACGGGGGACGGTAAGGCCTCGGAAGAGGGTCACGTTAAGGGTTAGGGTTAGGGTTAGGGTTAGGGAATGGGGATTGATTAGGGTACAGGTTAGGGTACGGCAATGGTTTAGGGTTAGCGTACGTTAGAGGGCATGGGTTAGTTTTGATGTACTGGTTGAAATTAGGACACGGGTGATGGTAAAGTTTCGGGTGAGTGTCATGGTTAGGTTTCAGGTTAGGGTTAGGGTTAGGGAATTGAGAGGGATTAGGGTACATGTTAGGGTACCGCTGTGTTTTAATGTTAGCGTACGTGTGAGGGCACGAGTTAGTCTTGGTGTCCTGGTTAAGATTAGGGCACGGGTGAGGGTAAGGCTTCGGGTGAGGGTCAGGGATAGGATTCGGGTTAGGGTTAGGGTTAGGGAATGGAGAGGGATTAGGGTACTGGTTAGGGTACGAGAATGCCTAAGGGTTAGCGTAAGTGTGAGGGGACGAGTTAGTGTTGGTGTACTGGTTAAGACAAGGGCACCGATGAGGGTAAGGCCTCGGAAAAGTGTCACGTTCAGGGTTTCGCTTAGGGTTAGGGTTAGGGAATTGGGAGGGATTAGGGTACAGGATAGGGTACGACAATGCTTAAGGGTTAGCGTGCGTTTGAGGGCATGAGTTAGTGTTTGTGTACTGTTTAAGGTTAGGCCATTGGTTAGGGTAGGGCATCGGAAGTGGGTCAGGTTTAGGGATGGGGTTAGGGTTAGGGTTAAGGAATGGGGAGGGATTAGGTTACAATTTAGGGTATGACAACGCTTAAGGTTTAGCGTACGTGTGAGGGCACGAGTTAGTGTTGGTGTCCTGGTTAAGATTAGGGCACGGGTGAGGGTAAGGCTTCGGGTGAGGGTCAGGGTTAGGATTCGTGTTAGGGTTAGGGTTCAGGAATGCAGAGGGATTAGGGTACAGCTTAGGGTATGACAGTGCTTAAGGGTTAGCGTTCGTGTGAGGGCAAGGGTTAGTGTTAGTGTCCTGGTTAAGATTAGGGCACGGGTGAGGGTAAGGCTTCAGGTGAGGGTCAGGGTTAGGATTCGGGTTAGGGTTAGGGTTAGGGAATGGGGAGGGATTAGGGTACAGTTTAGGGTACAACAACGATTAAGTGTTAGCGTACGTGTGAGGGCACGAGTTAGTCTTGGTGTCCTGGTTAAGATTAGGGCACGGGTGAGGGTAAGGTTTCGGGCGAGGGTCAGGGTTAGGATTCGGGTTAGGGTTAGGGTTAGGGAATGGAGAGGGATTAGGGTACAGGTTAGGGTACGACAATGCTTAAGGGTTAGCGTAAGTGTGAGGGCACGAGTTAGTGTTGGTGTACTGGTTAAGACAAGGGCACCGATGAGGGTAAGGACTCGGAAAAGGGTCACGTTCAGGGTTTCGCTTAGGGTTAGGGTTAGGGAATGGGGAGGGATTAGGGTACAGGATAGGGTACGACAATGCTTAAGGGTTACCGTACTTTTGAGGGCATGAGTTAGTGTTTGTGTACTGGTTAAGATTAGGGCATTGGTTACGGTAGGGCATCGGAAGTGTTTCAGGTTTAGGGATTGGGTTAGGGTTAGGGTTAAGGAATGGGGAGGGATTAGGGTACAATTTAGGGTACGACAACGCTTAAGGTTTAACGTACGTGTGAGGGCACGAGTTAGTGTTGGTGTCCTGGTTAAAATTAGGGCACGGGTGATGGTATGCCTTCGGGTGAGGGTCAGGGTTAGGATTCGCGTTAGGGTTAGGGTTAAGGAATGCGGAGGTATTAGGGTACAGCTTAGGGTACGACAGTGCTTAAGGGTTAGCGTTCGTGTGAGGGCAAGTGTTAGTGTTAGTGTCCTGGTTAAGATTAGGGCACGGGTGAGTGTAAGGCTTCAGGTGAGGGTCAGGGTTAGGATTCGGGTTAGGGTTAGGGTTAGGGAAAGGGGAGCTATTAGGGCACAGTTTAGGGTATCACAACGCTTAAGGTTTAGCGTACGTGTGAGGTCACTAGTTAGTGTTAGTGTACTGCTTACGATTAGGGCATGGGGGAGGGTAAGGCCTCGAAAGAGGGTCACGTTAAGGGTTAGGGTTAGGGTTAGGGTTAGGGAATGGGGATTGATTAGGGTACAGGTTAGGGTACGGCAATGGTTTAGGGTTAGCGTACGTTAGAGGGCATGGGTTAGTGTTGATGTACTGGTTAAAATTAGGACACGGGTGATGGTAAAGTTTCGGGTGAGTGTCATGGTTAGGTTTCAGGTTAGGGTTAGGGTTAGGGAAAGGAGAGGGATTAGGGTACTGGTTAGGGTACGAGAATGCCTAAAGGTTAGCGTAAGTGTGAGGGGACGAGTTAGTGTTGGTGTACTGGTTAAGACAAGGGCCCCGATGAGGGGAAGGCCTCGGAAAAGGGTCACGTTCAGGGTTTCGCTTAGGCTTAGGGTTAGGGAATGGGGAGGGATTAGGGTAGAGGATAGGGTACGACAATGCTTAAGGGTTAGCGTGCGTTTGAGGGCATGAGTTAGTGTTTGTGTACTGTTTAAGATTAGGCCATTGGTTAGGGTAGGGCATCGGAAGTGGGTCAGGTTTAGGGATGGGGTTAGGGTTATGGTTAAGGAATGGGGAGGGATTAGGTTACAATTTAGGGTACGACAACGCTTAAGGTTTAGCGTACGTGTGAGGGCACGAGTTAGTGTTGGTGTCCTGGTTAAGATTAGGGCACGGGTGAGGGTAAGGCTTCGGGTGAGGGTCAGGGTTAGGATTCGTGTTAGGGTTAGGGTTCAGGAATGCAGGGGGATTAGGGTACAGCTTAGGGTATGACAGTGCTTAAGGGTTAGCGTTCGTGTGAGGGCAAGGGTTAGTGTTAGTGTCCTGGTTAAGATTAGGGCACGGGTGACGGTAAGGCTTCAGGTGAGGGTCAGGGTTAGGATTCGGGTTAGGGTTAGGGTTAGGGAATGGGGAGGGATTAGGGTACAGTTTAGGGTACAACAACGATTAAGGGTTAGCGTACATGTGAGGGCACGAGTTAGTGTTGGTGTCCTGGTTAAGATTAGGGCACGGGTGAGGGTAAGGCTTCAGGTGAAGGTCAGGGTTAGGATTCGGGTTAGGGTTAGGAGTAGGGAATGGGGAGATATTAGGACACAGTTTAGGGTACCACAACGCTTAAAGTTTAGCGTACCTGTGAGGTCACTAGGTAGTGTTAGTGTACTGCTTACGATTAGGGCACGGGTGAGGGTAAGGCCTCGGAAGAAGGTCACGTTAAGGGTTAGGGTTAGGGTTAGTGTTAGGGAATGGGGATTGATTAGGGTACAGGTTAGGGTACGGCAATGGATTAGGGTTGGCATACGTCACAGGGCATGGGTTAGTGTTGATGTACTGGTTAAAATTAGGACACGGGTGAGGGTAAAGTTTCGGGTGAGTGTCATGGTTAGGTTTCAGGTTAGGGTTAGGGTTAGGGAATGGAGAGGGATTAGGGTACAGGTTAGGGTACCGCTGCGGTTTAGTGTTAGCGTACGTGTGAGGGCACGAGTTAGTCTTGGTGTCCTGGTTAAGATTAGGGCACGGGTGAGGGTAAGGTTTCGGGTGAGGGTCAGGGTTAGGATTCGGGTTAGGGTTAGGGTTATGGAATGGAGAGGGATTAGGGTACTGGTTAGGGTACGACAATGCCTAAGGGTTAGCGTAAGTGTGAGGGCACGAGTTAGTGTTGGTGTACTGGTTAAGACAAGGGCACCGATGAGGGTAAGGCCTCGGAAAAGGGTCACGTTCAGGGTTTCGCTTAGGGTTAGGGTTAGGGAATGGGGAGGGATTAGGGTACAGGATAGGGTACGACAATGCTTAAGGGTTAGCGTACTTTTGAGGGCATGAGTTAGTGTTTGTGTACTGGTTAAGATTAGGGCATTGGTTAGGGTAGGGCATCGGAAGTGGGTCAGGTTTAGGGATGGGTTTAGGGTTAGGGTTAAGGAATGGGGAGGGATTAGGGTACAATTTAGGGTACGACAACGCTTAAGGTTTAGCGTACGTGTGAGGGCACAAGTTAGTGTTGGTGTCCTCGTTAAGATTAGGGCACGGGTGAGGGTAAGGCTTCGGGTGAGGGTCAGGGTTAGGATTCGTGTTAGGGTTAGGGTTATGGAATGCAGAGGGATTAAGGTACAGCTTAGGGTACGACAGCGCTTAAGGGTTAGCGTTCGTGTGAGGGCAAGGGTTAGTGTTAGTGTCCTGGTTAAGATTAGGGCACGGGTGAGGGTAAGGCTTCGTGTGAGGGTCAGGGTTAGGATTCGTGTTAGGGTTAGGGTTAAGGAATGCAGAGGGATTAAGGTACAGCTTAGGGTACGACAGCGCTTAAGGGTTAGCGTTCGTGTGAGGGCAAGGGTTAGTGTTAGTGTCCTGGTTAAGATTAGGGCACGGGTGAGGGTAAGGCTTCGTGTGAGGGTCAGGGTTAGGATTCGTGTTAGGGTTAGGGTTAAGGAATGCAGAGGGATTAGGGTACAGCTTCGGGTACGATAGTGCTTAAGGGTTAGCGTTCATGTGAGGGCAAGGGTTAGTGTTAGTGTCCTGGTTAAGATTAGGGCACGGGTGAGGGTAAGGCTTCAGGTGAGGGTCCGGGTTAGGATTGGGGTTAGGGTTAGGGTTAGGGAATGGGGAGTGATTAGGGTACAGTTTAGGGTACGACAACGATTAACGGTTAGCGTACGTGTGAGGACACGAGTTAGTGTTGGTGTCCTGGTTAAGATTAGGGCACGGGTGAGGGTAAGGTTTCGGGTGAGGGTCAGGGATAGAATTCGGGTTAGGGTTAGTGTTAGGGAATGGGGAGATATTAGGGCACAGTTTAGGGTACCACAACGCTTAAGGTTTAGCGTACGTGTGAGGTCACTAGTTAGTGTTAGTGTACTGCTTACGATTAGGGCACGGGTGAGGGTAAGGCCTCGGAAGAGGGTCACGTTAAGGGTTAGTGTTAGGGTTAGGGTTAGGGAATGGGGATTGATTAGGGTACAGGTTAGGGTACGGCAATGGTTTAGGGTTAGCGTACGTTAGAGGGCATGGGTTAGTGTTGATGTACTGCTTAAAATTAGGACACGGGTGAGGGTAAAGTTTCGGGTGAGTGTCATGGTTAGGTTTCAGGTTAGGGTTAGGGTTAGGGAATGGAGAGGGATTAGGGTACAGGTTAGGGTACCGCTGCAGTTTAGTGTTAGCGTACGTGTGAGGGCACGAATTAGTCTTGGTGTCCTGGTTAAGATTAGGGCACGGGTGAGGGTAAGGTTTCGGGTTAGGGTCAGGGTTAGTTTACGGGTTAGGGTTAGGGTTAGGGAATGGAGAGGGATTAGGGTACAGGTTAGGGTACGACAATGCTTAAGGGTTAGCGTAAGTGTGAGGGCACGAGTTAGTGTTTGTGTACTGGTTAAGACAATGGCACCGATGAGGGTAAGGTCTCGGAAAAGGGTCACGTTCAGGGTTTCGCTTAGGGTTAGGGTTAGGGAATGGGGAGGGATTAGGGTACAGGATAGGGTACGACAATGCTTAAGGGTTAGCGTACTTTTGAGGGCATGAGTTAGTGTTTGTGTACTGGTTAAGATTAGGGCATTGGTTAGGGTACGGCATCAGAAGTGGGTCAGGTTTAGGGATGGGGTTAGGGTTAGGGTTAAGGAATGGGGAGGGATTAGGGTACAATTTAGGGTACGACAACGCTTAAGGTTTAGCGTACGTGTGAGGGCACAAGTTAGTGTTGGTGTCCTCGTTAAGATTAGGGCACGGGTGAGGGTAGGGCTTCGGGTGAGGGTCAGGGTTAGTATTCGTGTTAGTGTTAAGGTTAAGGAATGCAGAGGGATTAAGGTACAGCTTAGGGTACGACAACGATTAACGATTAGCGTACGTGTGAGGGCACGAGTTAGTGTTGGTGTCCTGGTTAAGATTAGGGCACGGGTGAGGGTAAGGTTTCGGGTGAGGGTCAGGGATAGAATTCGGGATAGGGTTAGGGTTAAGGAATGCAGAGGGATTAGGGTACAGCTTAGGGTACGATAGTGCTTAAGGGTTAGCGTTCATGTGAGGGCATGGGTTAGTGTTAGTGTCCTGGTTAAGATTAGGGCACGGGTGAGGGTAAGGCTTCAGGTGAGGGTCAGGGTTAGGATTGGGGTTAGGGTTAGGGTTAGGGAATGGGGAGTGGTTAGGGTACAGTTTAGGGTACGACAACGATAAACGGTTAGCGTACGTGTGAGGACACGAGTTAGTGTTGGTGTCCTGGTTAAGATTAGGGCACGGGTGAGGGTAAGGTTTCGGGTGAGGGTCAGGGATAGAATTCGGGTTAGGGTTAGTGTTAGGGAATGGGGAGATATTAGGGCACAGTTTAGGGTACCACAACGCTTAAGGTTTAGCGTACGTGTGAGGTCACTAGTTAGTGTTAGTGTACTGCTTACGATTAGGGCACGGGGGAGGTTAAGGCCTCGTAAGAGGGTCACATTAAGGGTTAGGGTTAGGGTTAGGGTTAGGGAATGGGGATTGATTAGGGTACAGATTAGGGTACGGCAAACGCTTAGGGTTAGCGTACGTTAGAGGGTATGGGTTAGTGTTGATGTACTGGTTAAAATTAGGACATGCGTGAGGGTAAAGTTTCGGGTGAGTCTCATGGTTAGGTTTCAGGTTAGGGTTAGGGTTAGGGAATGGAGAGGGATTAGGGTACAGTTTAGGGTACCGCTGCGGTTTAGTGTTAGCGTACGTGTGAGGGCACGAGTTAGTCTTGGTGTCCTGGTTAAGATTAGGGCACGGGTGAGGGTAAGGCTTCGGGTGAGGGTCAGGGTTAGGATTCGGGTTAGGGTTAGGGTTAGGGAATGGAGAGGGATTAGGGTACAGGTTAGGGTACGACAATGCTTAAGGGTTAGCGTAAGTGTGAGGGCACGAGTTAGTGTTGGTGTACTGGTTAAGACAAGGGCACCGATGAGGGTAAGGCCTCAGAAAAGGGTCACGTTCAGGGTTTCGCTTAGGGTTAGGGTTAGGGAATGGGGAGGGATTAGGGTACAGGATAGGGTACGACAATGCTTAAGGGTTAGCGTACTTTTGAGGGCATGAGTTAGTGTTTGTGTACTGGTTAAGATTAGGGCATTGGTTAGGGTAGGGCATCGGAAGTGGGTCAGGTTTAGGGATGGGTTTAGGGTTAGGGTTAAGGAATGGGGAGGGATTAGGGTACAATTTAGGGTACGACAACGCTTAAGGTTTAGCGTACGTGTGAGGGCACAAGTTAGTGTTGGTGTCCTCGTTAAGATTAGGGCACGGCTGAGGGTAAGGCTTCGGGTGAGGGTCAGGGTTAGGATTCGTGTTAGGGTTAGGGTTAAGTAATGCAGAGGGATTAAGGTACAGCTTAGGGTACGACAGCGCTTAAGGGTTAGCGTTCGTGTGAGGGCAAGGGTTAGTGTTAGTGTCCTGGTTAAGATTAGGGCACGGGTGAGGGTAAGGCTTCGTGTGAGGGTCAGGGTTAGGATTCGTGTTAGGGTTAGGGTTAAGGAATGCAGAGGGATTAAGGTACAGCTTAGGGTACGACAGCGCTTAAGGGTTAGCGTTCGTGTGAGGGCAAGGGTTAGTGTTAGTGTTCTGGTTAAGATTAGGGCACGGGTGAGGGTAAGGCTTCGTGTGAGGGTCAGGGTTAGGATTCGTGTTAGGGTTAGGGTTAAGGAATGCAGAGTGATTAGGGTACAGCTTAGGGTACGACAGCGCTTAAGGGTTAGCGTTCGTGTGAGGGCAAGGGTTAGTGTTAGTGTCCTGGTTAAGATTAGGGCACGGGTGAGGGTAAGGCTTCGTGTGAGGGTCAGGGTTAGGATTCGTGTTAGGGTTAGGGTTAAGGAATGCAGAGGGATTAGGGTACAGCTTAGGGTACGATAGCGCTTAAGGGTTAGCGTTCATGTGAGGGCAAGGGTTAGTGTTAGTGTCCTGGTTAAGATTAGGGCACGGGTGAGGGTAAGGCTTCAGGTGAGGGTCAGGGTTAGGATTTTGGTTAGGGTTAGGGTTAGGGAATGGGGAGTGATTAGGGTACAGTTTAGGGTACGACAACGATTAACGGTTATCGTACGTGTGAGGACACGAGTTAGTGTTGGTGTCCTGGTTAAGATTAGGGCACGGGTGAGGGTAAGGTTTCGGGTGTTGGTCAGGGATAGAATTCTGGTTAGGGATAGTGTTAGGGAATGGGGAGATATTAGGGCACAGTTTAGGGTACCACAACGCTTAAGGTTTAGCGTACGTGTGAGGTCACTAGTTAGTGTTAGTGTACTGCTTACGATTAGGGCACGGGGGAGGGTAAGGCCTCGGAAGAGGGTCACATTAAGGGTTAGGGTTAGGGTTAGGGTTAGGGAATGGGGATTGATTAGGGTACAGATTAGGGTACGGCAAAGGCTTAGGGTTAGCGTACGTTAGAGGGTATGGGTTAGTGTTGATGTACTGGTTAAAATTAGGACACGGGTGAGGGTAAAGTTTCGGGTGAGTCTCATGGTTAGGTTTCAGGTTAGGGTTAGGGTTAGGGAATGGAGAGGGATTAGGGTACAGTTTAGGGTACCGCTGCGGTTTAGTGTTAGCGTACGTGTGAGGGCACGAGTTAGTCTTGGTGTCCTGGTTAAGATTAGGGCACGGGTGAGGGTAAGGCTTCGGGTGAGCGTCAGGGTTAGGATTCGGGTTAGGGTTAGGGTTAGGGAATGGAGAGGGATTAGGGTACAGGTTAGGGTACGACAATGCTTAAGGGTTAGCGTAAGTGTGAGGGCATGAGTTAGTGTTGGTGTACTGGTTAAGACAAGGGCACCGATGAGGGTAAGGCCTCGGAAAAGGGTCACGTTCAGGGTTTCGCTTAGGGTTAGGGTTAGGGAATGGGGAGGGATTAGGGTACAGGATAGGGTACGACAATGCTTAAGGGTTAGCGTTTTTTGAGGGCATGAGTTAGTGTTTGTGTACTGGTTAAGATTAGGGCATTGGTTAGGGTAGGGCATCGGAAGTGGGTCAGGTTTAGGGATGGGTTTAGGGTTAGGGTTAAGGAATGGGGAGGGATTAGGGTACAATTTAGGGTACGACAACGCTTAAGGTTTAGCGTACGTGTGAGGGCACAAGTTAGAGTTTGTGACCTCGTTAAGATTAGGGCACGGGTGAGGGTAAGGCTTCGGGTGAGGGTCAGGGTTAGGATTCGTGTTAGGGTTAGGGTTAAGGAATGCAGAGGGATTAAGGTACAGCTTAGGGTACGACAGCGCTTAAGGGTTAGCGTTCGTGTGAGGGCAAGGGTTAGTGTTAGTGTCCTGGTTAAGATTAGGGCACGGGTGAGGGTAAGGTTTCGTGTGAGGGTCAGGGTTAGGATTCGTGTTAGGGTTAGGGTTAAGGAATGCAGAGGGATTAGGGTACAGCTTAGGGTACGATAGTGCTTAAGGGTTAGCGTTCATGTGAGGGCAAGGGTTAGTGTTAGTGTCCTGGTTAAGATTAGGGCACGGGTGAGGGTAAGGCTTCAGGTGAGGGTCAGGGTTAGGATTGGGGTTAGGGTTAGGGTTAGGGAATGGGGAGTGATTAGGGTACAGTTTAGGGTACGACAACGATTAACGGTTAGCGTACGTGTGAGGACACGAGTTAGTGTTGGTGTCCTGGTTAAGATTAGGGCACGGCTGAGGGTAATGTTTCGGGTGAGGGTCAGGGATAGAATTCGGGTTAGGGTTAGTGTTAGGGAATGGGGAGATATTAGGGCACAGTTTAGGGTACCACAACGCTTAAGGTTTAGCGTACGTGTGAGGTCACTAGTTAGTGTTGGTGTACTGCTTACGATTAGGGCACGGGTGAGGGTCAGGCCTCGGAAGAGGGTCACATTAAGGGTTAGGGTTAGGGTTAGGGTTAGGGAATGGGGATTGATTAGGGTACAGGTTAGGGTACGGCAAAGGCTTAGGGTTAGCGTACGTTAGAGGGTATGGGTTAGTGTTGATGTACTGGTTAAAATTAGGACACGGGTGAGGGTAAAGTTTCGGGTGAGTCTCATGGTTAGGTTTCAGGTTAGGGTTAGGGTTAGGGAATGGAGAGGGATTAGGGTACAGGTTAGGGTACCGCTGCGGTTTAGTGTTAGCGTACGTGTGAGGGCACGAGTTAGTCTTGGTGTCCTGGTTAAGATTAGGGCACGGGTGAGGGTAAGGCTTCGGGTGAGGGTCAGGGTTAGGATTCGGGTTAGGGTTAGGGTTAGGGAATGGAGAGGGATTAGGGTACAGGTTAGGGTACGACAATGCTTAAGGGTTAGCGTACGTGTGAGGTCACTAGTTAGTGTTAGTGTACTGCTTACGATTAGGGCACGGGGGAGGGTAAGGCCTCGGAAGAGGGTCACATTAAGGGTTAGGGTTAGGGTTAGGGTTAGGGAATGGGGATTGATTAGGGTACAGATTAGGGTACGGCAAAGGCTTAGGGTTAGCGTACGTTAGAGGGTATGGGTTAGTGTTGATGTACTGGTTAGAATTAGGACACGGGTGAGGGTAAAGTTTCGGGTGAGTCTCATGTTTAGGTTTCAGGTTAGGGTTAGGGTTAGGGAATGGAGAGGGATTAGGGTACAGGTTAGGGTACCGCTGCGGTTTAGTGTTAGCGTACGTGTGAGGGCACGAGTTAGTCTTGGTGTCCTGGTTAAGATTAGGGCACGGGTGAGGGTAAGGCTTCGGGTGAGGGTCAGGGTTAGGATTCGGGTTAGGGTTAGGGTTAGGGAATGGAGAGGGATTAGGGTACAGGTTAGGGTACGACAATGCTTAAGGGTTAGCGTAAGTGTGAGGGCATGAGTTAGTGTTGGTGTACTGGTTAAGACAAGGGCACCGATGAGGGTAAGGCCTCGGAAAAGGGTCACGTTCAGGGTTTCGCTTAGGGTTAGGGTTAGGGAATGGGGAGGGATTAGGGTACAGGATAGGGTACGACAATGCTTAAGGGTTAGCGTACTTTTGAGGGCATGAGTTAGTGTTTGTGTACTGGTTAAGATTAGGGCATTGGTTAGGGTAGGGCATCGGAAGTGGGTCAGGTTTAGGGATGGGTTTAGGGTTAGGGTTAAGGAATGGGGAGGGATTAGGGTACAATTTAGGGTACGACAACGCTTAAGGTTTAGCGTACGTGTGAGGGCACATGTTTGTGTTTGTGTCCTCGTTAAGATTAGGGCACGGGTGAGGGTAAGGCTTCGGGTGAGGGTCAGGGTTAGGATTCGTGTTAGGGTTAGGGTTAAGGAATGCAGAGGGATTAAGGTACAGCTTAGGGTACGACAGCGCTTAAGGGTTAGCGTTCGTGTGAGGGCAAGGGTTAGTGTTAGTGTCCTGGTTAAGATTAGGGCACGGGTGAGGGTAAGGCTTCGTGTGAGGGTCAGGGTTAGGATTCGTGTTAGGGTTAGTGTTAAGGAATGCAGAGGGATTAGGGTACAGCTTAGGGTACGATAGTGCTTAAGGGTTAGCGTTCATGTGAGGGCAAGGGTTAGTGTTAGTGTCCTGGTTAAGATTAGGGCACGGGTGAGGGTAAGGCTTCAGGTGAGGGTCAGGGTTAGGATTGGGGTTAGGGTTAGGGTTAGGGAATGGGGAGTGATTAGGGTACAGTTTAGGGTACGACAACGATTAACGGTTAGCGTACGTGTGAGGACACGAGTTAGTGTTGGTGTCCTGTTTAAGATTAGGGCACGGCTGAGGGTAAGGTTTCGGGTGAGGGTCAGGGATAGAATTCGGGTTAGGGTTAGTGTTAGGGAATGGGGAGATATTAGGGCACAGTTTAGGGTACCACAACGCTTAAGGTTTAGCGTACGTGTGAGGTCACTAGTTAGTGTTGGTGTACTGCTTACGATTAGGGCACGGGTGAGGGTCAGGCCTCGGAAGAGGGTCACATTAAGGGTTAGGGTTAGGGTTAGGGTTAGGGAATGGGGATTGATTAGGGTACAGGTTAGGGTACGGCAAAGGCTTAGGGTTAGCGTACGTTAGAGGGTATGGGTTAGTGTTGATGTACTGGTTAAAATTAGGACACGGGTGAGGGTAAAGTTTCGGGTGAGTCTCATGGTTAGGTTTCAGGTTAGGGTTAGGGTTAGGGAATGGAGAGGGATTAGGGTACAGGTTAGGGTACCGCTGCGGTTTAGTGTTAGCGTACGTGTGAGGGCACGAGTTAGTCTTGGTGTCCTGGTTAAGATTAGGGCACGGGTGAGGGTAAGGCTTCGGGTGAGGGTCAGGGTTAGGATTCGGGTTAGGGTTAGGGTTAGGGAATGGAGAGGGATTAGGGTACAGGTTAGGGTACGACAATGCTTAAGGGTTAGCGTAAGTGTGAGGGCACGAGTTAGTGTTGGTGTACTGGTTAAGACAAGGGCACCGATGAGGGTAAGGCCTCGGAAAAGGGTCACGTTCAGGGTTTCTCTTAGGGTTAGGGTTAGGGAATGGGGAGGGATTAGGGTACAGGATAGGGTACGACAATGTTTAAGGGTTAGCGTACTTTTGAGGGCATGAGTTAGTGTTTGTGTACTGGTTAAGATTAGGGCATTGGTTAGGGTAGGGCATCGGACGTGGGTCAGGTTTATGGATGGGGTTAGGGTTAGGGTTAAGAAATGGGGAGGGATTAGGGTACAATTTAGGGTACGACAACGCTTAAGGTTTAGCGTACGTTTGAGGGCACCAGTTAGTGTTGGTGTCCTGTTTAAGTTTAGGGAACTGGTGAGGGTAAGGCTTCGGGTGAGGGTCAAGGTTAGGATTCGTGTTAGGGTTAGGGTTAAGGAATGCAGAGGGATTAAGGTACAGCTTAGGGTACGAGAGCGCTTAAGGGTTAGCGTTCGTGTGAGGGCAAGGGTTAGTGTTAGTGTCCTGGTTAAGATTAGGGCACGGGTGAGGGTAAGGCTTCGTGTGAGGGTCAGGGTTAGGATTCGTGTTAGGGTGAGGGTTAAGGAATGCAGAGGGATTAGGGTACAGCTTAGGGTACGATAGTGCTTAAGGGTTAGCGTTCATGTGAGGGCAAGCGTTAGTGTTAGTGTCCTGGTTAAGATTAGGGCACGGGTGAGGGTAAGGCTTCATGTGAGGCTCAGGGTTAGGATTCGGGTTAGGGTTAGGATTAGGGAATGGGGAGATATTAGGACACAGTTTAGGGTACCACAACGCTTAAGGTTTAGCGTACGTGTGAGGTCACTAGTTAGTGTTAGTGTACTGCTTACGATTAGGGCACGGGGGAGGGTAAGGCCTCGGAAGAGGGTCACATTAAGGGTTAGGGTTAGGGTTAGGGTTAGGGAATGGGGATTGATTAGGGTACAGATTAGGGTTCGGCAAAGGCTTAGGGTTAGCGTACGTTAGAGGGTATGGGTTAGTGTTGATGTACTGGTTAAAATTAGGACACGGGTGAGGGTAAAGTTTCGGGTGAGTCTCATGGTTAGGTTTCAGGTTAGGGTTAGGGTTAGGGAATGGAGAGGGATTAGGGTACAGGTTAGGGTACCGCTGCGGTTTAGTGTTAGCGTACGTGTGAGGGCACGAGTTAGTCTTGGTGTCCTGGTTAAGATTAGGGCACGGGTGAGGGTAAGGCTTCGGGTGAGGGTCAGGGTTAGTATTCGGGTTAGGGTTAGGGTTAGGGAATGGAGAGGGATTAGGGTACAGGTTAGGGTATGACAATGCTTAAGGGTTAGCGTAAGTGTGAGGGCACGAGTTAGTGTTGGTGTACTGGTTAAGACAAGGGCACCGATGAGGGTAAGGCCTCGGAAAAGGGTCAAGTTTAGGGTTTCGCTTAGGGTTAGGTTTAGGGAATGGGGAGGGATTAGGGTACAGGATAGGGTACGACAATGCTTAAGGGTTAGCGTACTTTTGAGGGCATGAGTTAGTGTTTGTGTACTGGTTAAGATTAGGGCATTGGTTAGGGTAGGGCATCGGAAGTGGGTCAGGTTTAGGGATGGGTTTAGGGTTAGGGTTAAGGAATGGGGAGGGATTAGGGTACAATTTAGGGTACGACAACGCTTAAGGTTTAGCGTACGTGTGAGGGCACAAGTTAGTGTTGGTGTCCTCGTTAAGATTAGGGCACGGGTGAGGGTAAGGCTTCGGGTGAGGGTCAGGGTTAGGATTCGTGTTAGAGTTAGGGTTAAGGAATGCAGAGGGATTAAGGTACAGCTTAGGGTACGACAGCGCTTAAGGGTTAGCGTTCGTGTGAGGGCAAGTGTTAGTGTTAGTGTCCTGGTTAAGATTAGGGCACGGGTGAGGGTAAGGCTTCGTGTGAGGGTCAGGGTTAGGATTCGTGTTAGGGTTAGGGTTAAGGAATGCAGAGGGATTAGGGTACAGCTTAGGGTATGATAGTGCTTAACGGTTAGCGTTCATGTGAGGGCAAGGTTTAGTGTTAGTGTCCTGATTAAGATTAGGGCACGGGTGAGGGTAAGGCTTCAGGTGAGGGTCAGGGTTAGGAGTGGGGTTAGGGTTAGGGTTAGGGAATGGGGAGTGATTAGGGTACAGTTTAGGGTACGACAACGATTAACGGTTAGCGTACGTGTGAGGACACGAGTTAGTGTTGGTGTCCTGGTTAAGATTAGGGCACGGGTGAGGGTAAGGTTTCGGGTGAGGGTCAGGGATAGAATTCGGGTTAGGGTTAGTGTTAGGGAAAGGGGAGATATAGGGCACAGTTTAGGGTACCAGAACGCTTAAGGTTTAGCGTACGTGTGAGGTCACTAGTTAGTGTTAGTGTACTGCTTACGATTAGGGCACGGGGGAGGGTAAGGCCTCGGAAGAGGGTCACATTAAGGGTTAGGGTTAGGGTTAGGGTTAGGGAATGGGGATTGATTAGGGTACAGATTAGGGTACGGCAAAGGCTTAGGGTTAGCGTACGTTAGAGGGTATGGGTTAGTGTTGATGTACTGGTTAAAATTAGGACACGGGTGAGGGTAAAGTTTCGGGTGAGTCTCATGGTTAGGTTTCAGGTTAGGGTTAGGGTTAGGGAATGGAGAGGGATTAGGGTACAGGTTAGGGTACCGCTGCGGTTTAGTGTTAGCGTACGTGTGAGGGCACGAGTTAGTCTTGGTGTCCTGGTTAAGATTAGGGCACGGGTGAGGGTAAGGCTTCGGATGAGGGTCAGGGTTAGGATTCGGGTTAGGGTTAGGGTTAGGGAATGGAGAGGGATTAGGGTACAGGTTAGGGTACGACAATGCTTAAGGGTTAGCGTAAGTGTGAGGGCACGAGTTAGTGTTGGTGTACTGGTTAAAACAAGGCACCGATGAGGGTAAGGCCTCGGAAAAGGGTCACGTTCAGGGTTTCGCTTAGGGTTAGGGTTAGGGAATGGGGACGGATTAGGGTACAGGATAGGGTACGACAATGCTTAAGGGTTAGCGTACTTTTGAGGGCATGAGTTAGTGTTTGTGTACTGGTTAAGATTAGGGCATTGGTTAGGGTAGGGCATCGGAAGTGGGTCAGGTTTAGGGATGGGTTTAGGGTTAGGGTCAAGGAATGGGGAGAGATTAGGGTACAATTTAGGGTACGACAACGCTTAAGGTTTAGCGTACGTGTGAGGGCACAAGTTAGTGTTGGTGTCCTCGTTAAGATTAGGGCACGGGTGAGGGTAAGGCTTCGGGTGAGGGTCAGGGTTAGGATTCGTGTTAGGGTTAGGGTTAAGGAATGCAGAGGGATTAAGGTACAGCTTAGGGTACGACAGCGCTTAATGGTTAGCGTTCGTGTGAGGGCAAGTGTTAGTGTTAGTGTCCTGGTTAAGATTAGGGCACGGGTGAGTGTAAGGCTTCGTGTGAGGGTCAGGCTTAGGATTCGTGTTAGGGTTAGGGTTAAGGAATGCAGAGGGATTAGGGTACAGCTTAGGGTACGATAGTGCTTAAGGGTTAGCGTTCATGTGAGGGCAAGGGTTAGTGTTAGTGTCCTGGTTAAGATTAGGGCACGGGTGAGGGTAAGGCTTCAGGTGAGGGTCAGGGTTAGGATTGGGTTTAGGGTTAGGGTTAGGGAATGGGGAGTGATTAGGGTACAGTTTAGGGTACGACAACGATTAACGGTTAGCGTACGTGTGAGGACATGAGTTAGTGTTGGTGTCCTGGTTAAGATTAGGGCACGGGTGAGGGTAAGGTTTCGGGTGAGGGTCAGGGATAGAATTCGGGTTAGAGTTAGTGTTAGGGAATGGGGAGATATTAGGGCACAGTTTAGGGTACCACAACGCTTAAGGTTTAGCGTACGTGTGAGGTCACTAGTTAGTGTTAGTGTACTGCTTACGATTAGGGCACGGGTGAGGGTAAGGCCTCGGAAGAGGGTCACATTAAGGGTTAGGGTTAGGGTTAGGGTTAGGGAATGGGGATTGATTAGGGTACAGATTAGGGTACGGCAAAGGCTTAGGGTTAGCGTACGTTAGAGGGTATGGGTTAGTGTTGATGTACTGGTTAAAATTAGGACACGGGTGAGGGTAAAGTTTCGGGTGAGTCTCATGGTTAGGTTTCAGGTTAGGGTTAGGGTTAGGGAATGGAGAGGGATTAGGGTACAGGTTAGGGTACCGCTGCGGTTTAGTGTTAGCGTACGTGTGAGGGCACGAGTTAGTCTTGGTGTCCTGGTTAAGATTAGGGCACGGGTGAGGGTAAGGCTTCGGGTGAGGGTCAGGGTTAGGATTCGGGTTAGGGTTAGGGTTAGGGAATGGAGAAGGATTAGGGTACAGGTTAGGGTACGACAATGCTTAAGGGTTAGCGTAAGTGTGAGGGCACGAGTTAGTGTTGGTGTACTGGTTAAGACAAGGGCACCGATGAGGGTAAGGCCTCGGAAAAGGGTCGCGTTCAGGGTTTCGCTTAGGGTTAGGGTTAGGGAATGGGGAGGGATTAGGGTACAGGATAGGGTACGACAATGCTTAAGGGTTAGCGTACTTTTGAGGGCATGAGTTAGTGTTTGTGTACTGGTTAAGATTAGGGCATTGGTTAGGGTAGGGCATCGGAAGTGGGTCAGGTTTAGGGATGGGTTTAGGGTTAGGGTTAAGGAATGGGGAGGGATTAGGGTACAATTTAGGGTACGACAACGCTTAAGGTTTAGCGTACGTGTGAGGGCACAAGTTAGTGTTGGTGTCCTCGTTAAGATTAGGGCACGGGTGAGGGTAAGGCTTCGGGTGAGGGTTAGGGTTAGGATTCGTGTTAGGGTTAGGGTTAAGGAATGCAGAGGGATTAAGGTACAGCTTAGGGTACGACAGTGCTTAAGGGTTAGCGTTCGTGTGAGGGCAAGTGTTAGTGTTAGTGTCCTGGTTAAGATTAGGGCACGGGTTAGGGTAAGGCTTCGTGTGAGGGTCAGGGTTAGGATTCGTGTTAGGTTTAGGGTTAAGGAATGCAGAGGGATTAGGGTACAGCTTAGGGTACGATAGTGCTTAAGGGTTAGCGTTCATGTGAGGGCAAGGGTTAGTGTTAGTGTCCTGGTTAATATTAGGGCACGGGTGAGGGTAAGGCTTCAGGTGAGGGTCAGGGTTAGGATTGCGGTTAGGGTTAGGGTTAGGGAATGGGGAGTGATTAGGGTACAGTTTAGGGTACGACAACGATTAACAGTTAGCGTACGTGTGAGGACACGAGTTAGTGTTGGTGTCCTGGTTAAGATTAGGGCACGGGTGAGGGTAAGGTTTCGGGTGAGGGTCAGGGATAGAATTGGGGTTAGGGTTAGTGTTAGGGAATGGGGAGATATTAGGGCACAGTTTAGGGTACCACAACACTTAAGGTTTAGTGTACGTGTGAGGTCACTAGTTAGCGTTAGTGTACTGCTTACGATTAGGGCACGGGGGAGTGTAAGGCCTCGGAAGAGGGTCACATTAAGGGTTAGGGTTAGGGTTAGGGTTAGGGAATGGGGATTGATTAGGGTACAGATTAGGGTACGGCAAAGGCTTAGGGTTAGCGTACGTTAGAGGGTATGGGTTAGTGTTGATGTACTGGTTAAAATTAGGACACGGGTGAGGGTAAAGTTTCGGGTGAGTCTCATGGTTAGGTTTCAGGTTAGGGTTAGGGTTAGGGAATGGAGAGGGATTAGGGTACAGGTTAGGGTACCGCTGCGGTTTAGTGTTAGCGTACGTGTGAGGGCACGAGTTAGTTTTGGTGTCCTGGTTAAGATTAGGGCACGGGTGAGGGTAAGGCTTCGGGTGAGGGTCAGGGTTAGGATTCGTGTTAGCGTTAGGGTTAAGGAATGCAGAGGGATTAGGGTACAGCTTAGGGTACGATAGTGCTTAAGGGTTAGCGTTCGTGTGAGGGCAAGGGTTAGTGTTAGTGTCCTGGTTAAGATTAGGGCACGGGTGAGGGTAAGGCTTCAGGTGAGGGTCAGGGTTAGGATTCGGGTTAGGGTTAGGGTTAGGGAATGGGGAGGGATTAGGGTACTGTTTAGGGTACGACAACGATTAAGGGTTAGCGTACGTGTGAGGGCACGAGTTAGTGTTGGTGTCCTGGTTAAGATTAGGGCACGGGTGAGGGTAAGGTTTCGGGTGAGGGTCAGGGATAGAATTCGGGTTAGGGTTAGGGTTAGGGAATGGGGAGATATTAGGGCACAGTTTAGGGTACCACAACGCTTAACGTTTAGCATACGTGTGAGGTCACTAGTTAGTGTTAGTGTACTGCTTACGTTTAGGGCACGGGTGAGGGTAAGGCCTCGGAAGAGGGTCACGTTAAGGGTTAGGGTTAGGGTTAGGGTTAGGGAATGGGGATTGATTAGGGTACAGTTTAGGGTACGGCAATGGCTTAGGGTTAGCGTACGTTAGAGGGCATGGGTTAGTGTTGATGTACTGGTTAAAATTAGGACACGGGTGAGGGTAAAGTTTCGGGTGAGTGTCATGGTTAGGTTTCAGGTTATGGTTAGGGTTAGGGAATGGAGAGGGATTAGGGTACAGGTTAGGGTACCGCTGCGGTTTAGTGTTAGCGTACGTGTGAGGGCACGAGTTAGTCTTGTTGTCCTGGTTAAGATTAGAGCACGGGTGAGGGTAAGGTTTCAGGTGAGGGTCAGGGTTAGGATTCGGGTTAGGGTTAGGGTTCGGGAATGGAGAGGGATTAGGGTACTGGTTAGGGTACGACAATGCCTAAGGGTTAGCGTAAGTGTGAAGGCACGAGTTAGTGTTGGTGTACTGGTTAAGACAAGGGCACCGATGAGGGTAAGGCCTCGGAAAAGGGTCACGTACAGGGTTTCGCTTAGGGTTAGGGTTAGGGAATGGGGAGGGATTAGGGTAGAGGATAGGGTACGACAATGCTTAAGGGTTAGCGTAGGTTTGAGGGCATGAGTTAGTGTTTGTGTATATGTTAACATTAGGGCATTGGTTAGGGTAGGGCATCGGAAGTGGGTCAGGTTTAGGGATGGGGTTAGGGTTAGGGTTAGGGTTAAGGAATGGGGAGGGATTAGGGTACAATTTAGGGTACGACAACGCTTAAGGTTTAGCGTACGTGTGAGGGCACGAGTTAGTGTTGGTGTCCTGGTTAAGATTAGGGCACGGGTGAGGGTAAGGCTTCGGGTGAGGGTCAGGGTTAGGATTCGTGTTAGGGTTAGGGTTAAGGAATGCAGAGGGATTAGGGTACAGCTTAGGGTACGACAGTGCTTAAGGGTTAGCGTTCGTGTGAGGGCAAGGGTTAGTGTTATTGTCGTGGTTAAGATTAGGGCACGGGTGAGGGTAAGGCTTCAGGTGAGGGTCAGGGTTAGTATTCGGGTTAGGGTTAGGTTTAGGGAAAGGGGAGATATTAGGGAACAGTTTAGGGTACCACAACGCTTAAGATTTAGCGTACGTGTGAGGTCACTAGTTAGTGTTAGTGTACTGCTTACGATTAGGGCACGGGTTAGGGTAAGGCCTCGGAAGAGGGTCACGTTAAGGGTTAGGGTTAGGGTTAGGGTTAGGGAATGGGGATTGATTAGGGTACAGGTTAGGGTACGGCAATGGCTTAGGGTTAGCGTACGTTAGAGGGCATGGGTTAGTGTTGATGTACTGGTTAAAATTAGGACACGGGTGATGGTAAAGTTTCGGGTGAGTGTCATGGTTAGGTTTCAGGTTAGGGTTAGGATTAGGGAATGGAGAGGGATTAGGGTACAGGTTAGGGTACCCCTGCGGTTTAGTGTTAGCGTACGTGTGAGGGCACGAGTTAGTCTTGGTGTCCTGGTTAAGATTAGGGCACGGGTGAGGGTAAGGCTTCGGGTGAGGGTCAGGGTTAAGATTCGGGTTAGGGTTAGGGTTAGGGAATGGAGAGGGATTAGGGTACTGGTTAGGGTACGACAATGCCTAAGGGTTAGCGTAAGGGTGAGGGCACGAGTTAGTGTTGGTGTACTGGTTAAGACAAGGGCGCCGATGAGGGTAAGGCCTCGGAAAAGGGTATCGTTCAGGGTTTCGCTTAGGGTTAGGGTTAGGGAATGGGGAGGGATTAGGGTACAGGATAGGGTACGACAATGCTTAAGTGTTAGCGTACGTTTGAGGGCATGAGTTAGTGTTTGTGTACTAGTTAAGATTAGGGCATTGGTTAGGGTAGGGCATCGGAAGTGGGTCAGGTTTAGGGATGGGGTTAGGATTAGGTTTAAGGAATGGGGAGGGATTATGTTACAATTTAGGGTATGACAACGCTTAAGGGTTAGCGTACGTGTGAGGGCATGAGTTAGTGTTGGTGTCCTGGTAAAGATTAGGGCACGGGTGAGGGTAAGACTTCGGGTGGGGGTCAGGGTTAGGATTCGTGTTAGGGTTAGGGTAAATGAATGCAGAGGGATTAGGGTGCAGCTTAGGGTACGACAGTGCTTAAGGGTTAGCGTTCGTGTGAGGGCAAGGGTTAGTGTTAGTGTCCTGGTTAAGATTAGGACACGGGTGAGGGTAAGGCTTCAGGTGAGGGTCAGGGTTAGGATTCGGGTTAGGGTTAGGGTTAGGGAATGGGGAGGGATTAGGGTACAGTTTAGGGTACGACAACGATTAAGGGTTAGCGTACGTGTGAGGGCACGAGTTAGTGTTGGTGTCCTGGTTAAGATTAGGGCACGGGTGAGGGTAAGGTTTCGGGTGAGGGTCAGGGATAGAATTCGGGTTAGGGTTAGGGTTAGGGAATGGGGAGATATTAGGGCACAGTTTAGGGTACCACAACGCTTAAGGTTTAGCATACGTGTGAGGTCACTAGTTAGTGTTAGTGTACTGCTTACGATTAGGGCACGGGTGAGGGTAAGGCCTCGGAAGAGGGTCATGTTAAGGGTTAGGGTTAGGGTTAGGGTTAGGGAATGGGGATTGATTAGGGTACAGGTTAGGGTACGGCAATGGCTTAGGGTTAGCGTACGTTAGTGGGCATGGTTTAGTGTTGATGTACTGGTTAAAATTAGGACATGGGTGAGGGTAAAGTTTCGGGTGAGTGTCATGGTTAGGTTTCAGGTTAGGGTTAGGTTTGGGAATGAAGAGGGATTAGGGTACAGGTTAGTGTACCGCTGCGGTTTAGTGTTAGGGTACGTGTGAGGGCACGAGTTAGTCTTGGTGTCCTGGTTAAGATTAGGGCACGGGTGAGGGTAAGGTTTCGGGTGAGGGTCAGGGTTAGGATTCGGGTTAGGGTTAGGGTTAGGTAATGGAGAGGGATTAGGGTACAGGTTAGGGTACGACAATGCTTAAGGGTTAGCGTAAGTGTGAGGGCACGAGTTAGTGTTGGTGTACTGGTTAAGACAAGGGCACCGATGAGGGTAAGGCCTCGGAAAAGGGTCACGTTCACGGTTTCGCTTAGGGTTAGAGTTAGGGAATGGGGAGGGATTAGGATACAGGATAGGGTACGACAATGCTTAAGGGTTACTGTACGTTTGAGGGCACGAGTTAGTGTTGGTGTCCTGGTTAAGATTAGGGCACGGGTGAGGGTAAGGCTTCGGGTGAGGGTCAGGGTTAGGATTCGTGTTAGGGTTAGAGTTAAGGAATGCAGAGGGATTAGGGTACAGCTTAGGGTACGACAGTGCTTAAGGGTTAGCGTTCGTGTGAGGGCAAGGGTTAGTTTTAGTGTCCTGGTTAAGATTAGGGAACGGGTGAGGGTAAGGCTTCAGGTGAGGGTCAGGGTTAGGATTCGGGTTAGGGTTAGGGTTAGGGAATGGGGAGATATTAAGGTACAGTTTAGGGTACCACAACGCTTAAGGTTTAGCGTAAGTGTGAGGTCACTAGTTAGTGTTAGTGTACTGCTTACGATTAGGGCACGGGTGAGGGTAAGGCCTCGGAAGAGGGTCACGTTAAGGGTTAGGGTTAGGGTTCCTGTTAGGGAATGGGGATTGATTAGGGTAAAGGTTAGGGTACGGTAATGGCTTAGGGTTAGCGTACGTTAGAGTGCATGGCTTAGTGTTGATGTACTGGTTAAAATTAAGACACGGGTGAGGGTAAAGTTTCGGGTGAGTGTCATGGTTAGGTTTCAGGTTAGGGTTAGGGTTAGGGAATGGAGAGGGATTAGGGTACAGGTTAGGGTACCGCTGCGGTTTAGTGTTGGCGTACCTGTGAGGGCACGAGTTAGTCTTGGTGACCTGGTTAAGATTAGGGCACGGGTGAGGGTAAGGCTTCGGGTGAGTGTCAGGGTTAGGATTCGGGTTAGGGTTAGGGTTAGGGAATGGAGAGGGATTAGGGTACTGGTTAGGGTACGACAATGCTTAAGGGTTAGCGTAGGTGTGAGGGCACGAGTTAGTGTTGGTGTACTGGTTAAGACAAGGGCACCGATGAGGGTAAGGCCTCGGAAAAGGGTCACGTTCAGGGTTTCGCTTAGGGATAGGGTTAGGGAATGGGGAGGGATTAGGGTACAGGATAGGGTACGACAATGCTTAAGGGTTAGCGTACGTTTGAGGAGATGAGTTAGTGTTTGTGTACAGGTTAAGATTAGGGCATTGGTTAGGGTAGGGCATCGGAAGTGGGTCAGGTTTAAGGATGGGGTTAGGGTTAGGGTTAAGGAATGGGGAGGGATTAAGGTACAATTTAGGGTACGACAACGCTTAAGGTTTAGCGTACATGTGAGGGCACGAGTTAGTGTTGGTGTCCTGGCTAAGATTAGGACACGGGTGAGGGTAAGGCTTCGGGTGAGGGTCAGGGTTAGGATTCGTTTTAGGGTTAGGGTTAAGGAATGCAGAGGGATTAGGGTACAGCTTAGGGTACGACAGTGCTTAAGGGTTAGCGTTCGTGTAAGGGCAAGGGTTAGTGTTAGTGTCCTGGTTAAGATTAGGGCATGTGTGAGGGTAAGGCTTCAGGTGAGGGTCAGGGTTAGGATTCGGGTTAGGTTTAGGGTTAGGGAATGGGGAGATATTAGGGTACAGTTTAGGGTACCACAACACTTAAGTTTTAGCGTACGTGTGAGGTCACTATTTAGTGTTAGTGTACTGCGTACGATTAGGGCACGGGGGAGGGTAAGGCCTCGGAAGAGGGTCACGTTAAGGGTTAGGGTTAGGGTTAGGGAATGGGGATTGATTAGGGTACAGGTTAGGGTACGGCAATGGCTTAGGTTTAGCGTACGTTAGAGGGCATAGGCTAGTGTTGATGTACTGGTTAAAATTAGAACACGGGTGATGGTAAAGTTTCGGGTGAGTGTCATGGTTAGGTTTCAAGATGGGTATAGGGTTAGGGAATGGAGAGGGATTAGGGTACAGGTTAGGGTACCGCTGCGGTTTAGTGTTAGCGTACGTGTGAGGGCACGAGTTAGTCTTGGTGTCCTGGTTAAGATTAGGGCACGGGTGAGGGTAAGGATTCGGGTGAGGGTCAGGGTTAGGATTCGGGTTAGGGTTAGGGTTAGGTATTGGAGAGGGATTAGGGTACATGTTAGGGTACGACAATGCTTAAGGTTTAGCGTAAGTGTGAGGGCACGAGTTAGTGTTGGTGTACTGGTTAAGACAAGGACACCGATGAGGGTAAGGCCTCGGAAAAGGGTCACGTTCAGGGTTTAGCTTAGGGTTAGGGTTAGGGAATGGGGAGGGATTAGGGTACAGGATAGGGTACGACAATGCTTAAGGGTTAGCCTACGTTTGAGGGCATAACTTAGTGTTTGTGTACTGGTTAAGTTTAGCGCATTAGTTAGGGTAGGGCATCGCAAATGGGTCAGGTTTAGGGATGGGGTTAGGGTTAGGGTTAAGGAATGGGGAGGGATTAGGTTACAATTTAGGGTACGACAACGCTTAAGGTTTAGCGTACGTGTGATGGCACGAGTTAGTGTTGGTGTCCTGGTTAAGATTAGGGCACGGGTGAGGGTAAGGCTTCGGGTGAGGGTGAGGGTTAGGATACGTGTTAGGGTTAGGGTTAAGGAATGCAGTGGGATTAGGGTACAGCTTAGGGAACGACAGTGCTTAAGGTTAGCGTTCGTATGAGGGCAAGGGTTAGTGTTAGTGTCCTGGTTAAGATTAGGGCACGGGTGAGGGTAAGGCTTCAGGTGTGGGTCAGGGTTAGTATTCGGGTTAGGGTTAGGGTTAGGGAATGGGGAGGGATTAGGGTACAGTTTAGGGTACCACAACGATTAAGGGTTAGCGTACGTGTGAGGGCACTAGTTAGTGTTGGTGTCCTGGTTAAAATTAGGGCACGGGTGAGGGTAAGGTTTCGGGTGAGGATCAGGGATAGAATTCGGGTTAGGGTTAGGGATAGGGAATGGGGAGATATTAGGGCACAGTTTAGGGTACCACAACGCTTAAGGTTTAGCGTACGTGTGAGGTCACTAGTTAGTGTTAGTGTACTGCTTACGATTAGGGCACGGGGGAGGGTAAGGCCTCGGAAGAGGGTCACGTTAAGGGTTAGGGTTAGGGTTAGGGTTAGGGAATGGGGATTGATTAGGGTACAGGTTAGGGTACGGCAAAGGCTTAGGGTTAGCGTACGTTAGAGTGCATGGCTTAGTGTTGATGTACTGGTTAAAATAAGGACACGGGTGAGGGTAAAGTTTCGGGTGAGTGTCATGGTTAGGTTTCAGGTTAGGGTTAGGGTTAGGGAATGGAGAGGGATTAGGGTACAGGTTAGGGTACCGCTGCAGTTTAGTGTTAGCGTACGTGTGAGGGCACGAGTTAGTCTTGGTGACCTGGTTAAGATTAGGGCACGGGTGAGGGTAAGGCTTCAGGTGAGGGTCAGGGATAGGATTCGGGTTAGGGTTAGGGTTAGGGAATGGAGAGGGATTAGGGTAGTGGTTAGGGTACGACAATGCTTAAGGGTTAGCATAAGTGTGAGGGCACGAGTTAGTGTTGGTGTACTGGTTAAGACAAGGGCACCGATGAGGGTAAGGCCTCGGAAAAGGGTCACGTTCAGGGTTTCGTTTAGGGTTAGGGTTAGGGAATGGGGAGGGATTAGGGTACAGGATAGGGTACGACAATGCTTAAGGGTTAGCCTACTTTTGAGGCCATAAGTTAGTGTTTGTGTACTGGTTAAGATTAGGGCATTGGTTAGGGTAGGGCATCGCAAGTGGGTCAGGTTTAGGGATGGGGTTAGGGTTAGGGTTAAGGAATGGGGAGGGATTAGGTTACAATTTAGGGTACGACACCGTTTAAGGTGTAGCGTACGTGTGAGGGCACGAGTTAGTGTTGGTGTCCTGGTTAAGATTAGGGCACGGGTGAGGGTAAGTCTTCGGGAGAGGGTCAGGGTTAGGATTCGTGTTAGGGTTAGGGTTAAGGAATGCAGAGGGATTAGGATAGAGCTTAGGGAACGACAGTGCTTAAGGGTTAGCGTTCGTGTGAGGGCAAGGGTTAGTGTTAGTGTCCTGGTTAAGATTAGGGCCCGGGTGAGGGTAAGGCTTCAGGTGAGGGTCAGGGTTAGGATTCGGGTTAGGGTTAGGGTTAGGGAATGGGGAGATATTAGGGCACAGTGTAGGGTACCACAACGCTAAAGGTTTAGCGTACGTGTGAGGTCACTAGTTAGTGTTAGTGTACTGCTTACGATTAGGGCACGGGGGAGGGTAAGGCCTCGGAAGAGGGTCACGTTAAGGGTTAGGGTAAGGGTTAATGTTAGGGAATGGGGATTGATTAGGGTACAGGTTAGGGTACGGCAATGAGTTAGGGTTAGCGTACGTTAGAGGGCATGGGTTAGTGTTGATGTACTGGTTAAAATTAGGACACGGGTGATGGTAAAGTTTCGGGTGAGTGTCATGGTTAGGTTTCAGGTTAGGTTTAGGGTTAGGGAATGGAGAGGGATTAGGGTACAGATTAGGGTAACGCTGCGGTTTAGTGTTAGCGTACGTGTGAGGGCACGAGTTAGTCTTGGTGTCCTGGTTAAGATTAGGGCACGGGTGAGGGTAAGGCTTCGGGTGAGGGTCAGGTTTAGGATTCGGGTTAGGGTGAGTGTTAGGGAATGGAGAGGGATTAGGGTACTGGTTAGGGTACGACAATGCCTAAGGGTTAGCGTAAGTGTGTGGGCACTAGTTAGTGTTGGTTTACTGGTTAAGACAAGGGCACCGATGAGGGTAAGGCCTCGGAAAAGGGTCACGTTCAGGGTTTCGCTTAGGGTTAGGGTTAGGGAATGGGGAGGGATTAGGGTACAGGATAGGGTACGACAATGCTTAAGGTTTAGCGTACGTTTGAGGGCATGAGTTAGTGTTTGTGTAATGATTAAGATTAGGGCATTGGTTAGGGTAGGGCATCGGAAGTGGGTCAGGTTTAGGGATAGGGTTAGGGTTAGGGTTAAGGAATGGGGAGGGATTAGGGTACAATTTAGGGTACAACAACGCTTAAGGTTTAGCGTACGTGTGAGGGCACGAGTTAGTGTTGGTGTCCTGGTTAAGATTAGGGCACGGGTGAGGGTAAGGCTTCGGGTGAGGGTCAGGGTTAGGATTCGTGTTAGGGTTAGGGTTATGGAATGCAGAGAGATTAGGGTACAGCTTAGGGTACGACAGTGCTTAAGGTTAGCGTTCGTATGAGGGCAAGGGTTAGTGTTAGTGTCTTGGTTAAGATTAGGGCACGGGTGTGGGTAAGGCTTCAGGTGAGGGTCAGGGTTAGGATTCGGGTTAGGGTTAGGGTTAGGGAATGGGGAGATATTAAGGCACAGTTTAGGGTACCACAACGCTTAAGGTTTAGCGTACGTGTGAGGTCACTAGTTAGTGTTAGTTTACTGCTTACGATTAGGGCACGGGGGAGGGTAAGGCCTCGGAAGAGGGTCACGTTAAGGGTTAGGGTTAGGGTTAGGGTTAGGGAATGGGGATTGATTAGGGTACAGGTTAGGGTACGGCAAAGGCTTAGGGTGAGCGTACGTTAGAGTGCATGGCTTAGTGTTGATGTACTGGCTAAAATAAGGACACGGGTGAGGGTAAAGTTTCGGGTGAGTGTCATGGTTAGGTTTCAGGTTAGGGTTAGGGTTAGGGAATGGAGAGGGATTAGGGTACAGGTTAGGGTACCACTGCAGTTTAGTGTTAGCGTACGTGTGAGGGCACGAGTTAGTCTTGGTGACCTGGTTAAGATTAGGGCACGGGTGAGGGTAAGGCTTCAGGTGAGGGTCAGGTATAGGATTCGGGTTAGGGTTAGGGTTAGGGAATGGAGAGGGATTAGGGTACTGGTGAGGGTATGACAATGCTTAAGGGTTAGCGTAACTGTGAGGGCACGAGTTAGTGTTGGTGTACTGGTTAAGACAAGGGCACCGATGAGGGTAAGGCCTCGGAAAAGGGTCACGTTCAGGGTTTCGCTTAGGGATAGGGTTAGGGAATGGGGAGGGATTAGGGTACAGGATAGGGTACGACAATGCTTATGGGTTACGTACGTTTGAGGGCATGAGTTAGTGTTTGTGTACAGGTTAAGATTAGGGCATTTGTTAGGGTAGGGCATCGGAAGTGGGTCAGGTTTATGGATGGGGTTAGGGTTAGGGTTAAGGAATGGGGAGTGATTAGGGTACAATTTAGGGTACGACAACACTTAACGTTTAGCGTATATGTGAGGGCACGAGTTAGTGTTGGTGTCCTGGCTAAGATTAGGGCACGGGTGAGGGTAAGGCTTCGGGTGAGGGTCAGGTTTAGGATTCGTGTTAGGGTTAGGGTTAAGGAATGTAGAGGGATTAGGGTACAGCTTAGGGTACGACAGTGCTTAAGGTTTAGCGTTCGTGTAAGGGCAAGGGTTAGTGTTAGTGTCCTGGTTAAGATTAGGGCATGGGTGAGGGTAAGGCTTCAGGTGAGGGTCAGGGATAGCATTCGGGTTAGGGTTAGGGTTAGGGAATGGGGAGATATTAGGGCACAGTTTAGGGTACCACAACGCTTAAGGTTTAGCATACGTGTGAGGTCACTAGTTAGTGTTAGTGTACTGCTTACGATTAGGGCACGGGTGAGGGTAAGGCCTAGGAAGAGGGTCATGTTAAGGGTTAGGGTTAGGGTTAGGGTTAGGGAATGGGGATTGATTAGGGTACAGGTTAGGGTACGGCAATGGCTTAGGGTTAGCGTACGTTAGTGGGCATGGGTTAGTGTTGATGTACTGGTTAAAATTAGGACATGGGTGAGGGTAAAGTTTCGGGTGAGTGTCATGGTTAGGTTTCAGGTTAGGGTCAGGGTTGGGAATGGAGAGGGATTAGGGTACATTTTAGGGTACCGCTGCGGTTTAGTTTTAGCGTACGTGTGAGGGCACGAGTTAGTCTTTGTGTCCTGGTTAAGATTAGGGCACGGGTGAGGGTAAGGTTTCGGGTGAGGGTCAGGGTTAGGATTCGGGTTAGGGTTAGGGTTAGGTAATGGAGAGCGATTAGGGTACAGGTTAGGGTACGACAATGCTTAAGGGTTAGCGTAAGTGTGAGGGCACGAGTTAGTGTTGGTGTACTGGTTAAGACAAGGGCACCGATGAGGGTAAGGCCTCGGAAAAGGGTCACGTTCACGGTTTCGCTTAGGGTTAGAGTTAGGGAATGGGGAGGGATTAGGATACAGGATAGGGTACGACAATGCTTAAGGGTTACCGTACGTTTGAGGGCACGAGTTAGTGTTGGTGTCCTGGTTAAGATTAGGGCACGGGTGAGGGTAAGGCTTCGGGTGAGGGTCAGGTTTAGGATTCGTGTTAGGGTTAGAGTTAAGGAATGCAGAGGGATTAGGGTACAGCTTAGGGTACGACAGTGCTTAAGGGTTAGCGTTCGTGTGAGGGCAAGGGTTAGTTTTAGTGTCCTGGTTAAGATTAGGGAACGGGTGAGGGTAAGGCTTCAGGTGAGGGTCAGGGTTAGGATTCGGGTTAGGGTTAGGGTTAGGGAATGGGGAGATATTAAGGTACAGTTTAGGGTACCACAACGCTTAAGGTTTAGCGTACGTGTGAGGTCACTAGTTAGTGTTAGTGTACTGCTTACGATTAGGGCACGGGTGAGGGTAAGGCCTCGGAAGAGGGTCACGTTAAGGGTTAGGGTTAGGGTTACTGTTAGGGAATGGGGATTGATTAGGGTAAAGGTTAGGGTACGGTAATGGCTTAGGGTTAGCGTACGTTAGAGTGCATGGCTTAATGTTGATGTACTGGTTAAAATTAAGACACGGGTGAGGGTAAAGTTTCGGGTGAGTGTCATGGTTAGGTTTCAGGTTAGGGTTAGGGTTAGGGAATGGAGAGGGATTAGGGTACAGGTTCGGGTACCGCTGCGGTTTAGTGTTGGCGTACCTGTGAGGGCACGAGTTAGTCTTGGTGACCTGGTTAAGATTAGGGCACGGGTGAGGGTAAGGCTTCGGGTGAGTGTCAGGGTTAGGATTCGGGTTAGGGTTAGGGTTAGGGAATGGAGAGAGATTAGGGTACTGGTTAGGGTACGACAATGCTTAAGGGTTAGCGTAAGTGTGAGGGCACGAGTTAGTGTTGGTGTACTGGTTAAGACAAGGGCACCGATGAGGGTAAGGCCTCGGAAAAGGGTCACGTTCAGGGTTTCGCTTAGGGATAGGGTTAGGGAATGGGGAGGGATTAGGGTACAGGATAGGGTACGACAATGCTTAAGGGTTAGCGTACGTTTGAGGAGATGAGTTAGTGTTTGTGTACAGGTTAAGATTAGGGCATTGGTTAGGGTAGGGCATCGGAAGTGGGTCAAGTTTAAGGATGGGGTTAGGGTTAGGGTTAAGGAATGGGGAGGGATTAAGGTACAATTTAGGGTACGACAACGCTTAAGGTTTAGCGTACATGTGAGGGCACGAGTTAGTGTTGGTGTCCTGGCTAAGATTAGGGCACGGGTGAGGGTAAGGCTTCGGGTGAGGGTCAGGGTTAGGATTCGTTTTAGGGTTAGGGTTAAGGAATGCAGAGGGATTAGGGTACAGCTTAGGGTACGACAGTGCTTAAGGGTTAGCGTTCGTGTAAGGGCAAGGGTTAGTGTTAGTGTCCTGGTTAAGATTAGGGCATGTGTGAGGGTAAGGCTTCAGGTGAGGGTCAGGGTTAGGATTCGGGTTAGGTTTAGGGTTAGGGAATGGGGAGATATTAGGGTACAGTTTAGGGTACCACAACACTTAAGTTTTAGCGTACGTGTGAGGTCACTATTTAGTGTTAGTGTACTGCGTACGATTAGGGCACGGGGGAGGGTAAGGCCTCGGAAGAGGGTCACGTTAAGGGTTAGGGTTAGGGTTAGGGAATGGGGATTGATTAGGGTACAGGTTAGGGTACGGCAATGGCTTAGGGTTAGCGTACGTTAGAGGGCATGGGCTAGTGTTGATGTACTGGTTAAAATTAGGACACGGGTGATGGTAAAGTTTCGGGTGAGTGTCATGGTTAGGTTTCAGGATGGGTATAGGGTTAGGGAATGGAGAGGGATTAGGGTACAGGTTAGGGTACCGCTGCGGTTTAGTGTTAGCGTACGTGTGAGGGCACGAGTTAGTCTTGGTGTCCTGGTTAAGATTAGGGCACGGGTGAGGGTAAGGATTCGGGTGAGGGTCAGGGTTAGGATTCGGGTTAGGGTTAGGGTTAGGTATTGGAGAGGGATTAGGGTACAGGTTAGGGTACGACAATGCTTAAGGGTTAGCGTAAGTGTGAGGGCACGAGTTAGTGTTGGTGTACTGGTTAAGACAAGGACACCGATGAGGGTAGAGACCTCGGAAAAGGGTCACGTTCAGGGTTTAGCTTAGGGTTAGGGTTAGGGAATGGGGAGGGATTAGGGTACAGGATAGGGTACGACAATGCTTAAGGGTTAGCCTACGTTTGAGGGCATAACTTAGTGTTTGTATACTGGTTAAGTTTAGCGCATTAGTTAGGGTAGGGCATCGCAAGTGGGTCAGGTTTAGGGATGGGGTTAGGGTTAGGGTTAAGGAATGGGGAGGGATTAGGTTACAATTTAGGGTACGACAACGCTTAAGGTTTAGCGTACGTGTGAGGGCACGAGTTAGTGTTGGTGTTTTGGTTAAAATTAGGGCACGGGTGAGGGTAAGGCTTCGGGTGAGGGTGAGGGTTAGGATACGTGTTAGGGTTAGGGTTAAGGAATGCAGTGGGATTAGGGTACAGCTTAGGGAACGACAGTGCTTAAGGTTAGCGTTCGTATGAGGGCAAGGGTTAGTGTTAGTGTCCTGGTTAAGATTAGGGCACGGGTGAGGGTAAGGCTTCAGGTGTGGGTCAGGGTTAGTATTCGGGTTAGGGTTAGGGTTAGGGAATGGGGAGGGATTAGGGTACAGTTTAGGGTACGACAACGATTAAGGGTTAGCGTACGTGTGAGGGCACGAGTTAGTGTTGGTGTCCTGGTTAAAATTAGGGCACGGGTGAGGGTAAGGTTTCGGGTGAGGATCAGGGATAGAATTCGGGTTAGGGTTAGGGATAGGGAATGGGGAGATATTAGGGCACAGTTTAGGGTACCACAACGCTTAAGGTTTAGCGTACGTGTGAGGTCACTAGTTAGTGTTAGTGTACTGCTTACAATTAGGGCACGGGGGAGGGTAAGGCCTCGGAAGAGGGTCACGTTAAGGGTTAGGGTTAGGGTTAGGGTTAGGGAATGGGGATTGATTAGGGTACAGGTTAGGGTACGGCAAAGGCTTAGGGTTAGCGTACGTTAGAGTGCATGGCTTAGTGTTGATGTACTGGTTAAAATAAGGACACGGGTGAGGGTAAAGTTTCGGGTGAGTGTCATGGTTAGGTTTCAGGTTAGGGTTAGGGTTAGGGAATGGAGAGGGATTAGGGTACAGGTTAGGGTACCGCTGCAGTTTAGTGTTAGCGTACGTGTGAGGGCACGAGTTAGTCTTGGTGACCTGGTTAAGATTAGGGCACGGGTGAGGGTAAGGCTTCAGGTGAGGGTCAGGGATAGGATTCGGGTTAGGGTTAGGGTTAGGGAATGGAGAGGGATTAGGGTACAGGTTAGGGTACGGCAATGAGTTAGGGTTAGCGTACGTTAGAGGGCATGGGTTAGTGTTGATGTACTGGTTAAAATTAGGACACGGGTGATGGTAAAGTTTCGGGTGAGTGTCATGGTTAGGTTTCAGGTTAGGTTTAGGGTTAGGGAATGGAGAGGGATTAGGGTACAGATTAGGGTACCGCTGCGGTTTAGTGTTAGCGTACGTGTGAGGGCACGAGTTAGTCTTGGTGTCCTGGTTAAGATTAGGGCACGGGTGAGGGTAAGGCTTCGGGTGAGGGTCAGGTTTAGGATTCGGGTTAGGGTTAGTGTTAGGGAATGGAGAGGGATTAGGGTACTGGTTAGGGTACGACAATGCCTAAGGGTTAGCGTAAGTGTGAGGGCACTAGTTAGTGTTGGTTTACTGGTTAAGACAAGGGCACCGATGAGGGTAAGGCCTCGGAAAAGGGTCACGTTCAGGGTTTCGCTTAGGGTTAGGGTTAGGGAATGGGGAGGGATTAGGGTACAGGATAGGGTACGACAATGCTTAAGGTTTAGCGTACGTTTGAGGGCATGAGTTAGTGTTTGTGTAATGATTAAGATTAGGGCATTGGTTAGGGTACGGTATCGGAAGTGGGTCAGGTTTAGGGATGGGGTTAGGGTTAGGGTTAAGGAATGGGGAGGGATTAGGGTACAATTTAGGGTACAACAACGCTTAAGGTTTAGCGTACGTGTGAGGGCACGAGTTAGTGTTGGTGTCCTGGTTAAGATTAGGGCACGGGTGAGGGTAAGGCTTCGGGTGAGGGTCAGGGTTAGGATTCGTGTTAGGGTTAGGGTTATGGAATGCAGAGAGATTAGGGTACAGCTTAGGGTACGACAGTGCTTAAGGTTAGCGTTCGTATGAGGGCAAGGGTTAGTGTTAGTGTCTTGGTTAAGATTAGGGCACGGGTGTGGGTAAGGCTTCAGGTGAGGGTCAGGGTTAGGATTCGGGTTAGGGTTAGGGTTAGGGAATGGAGAGGGATTAGGGTACTGGTGAGGGTACGACAATGCTTAAGGGTTAGCATAAGTGTGAGGGCACGAGTTAGTCTTGGTGTCCTGGTTAAGATTAGGTCAAGGGTGAGGGTAAGGTTTGGGTGAGGGTCAGGGATAGAATTCGGGTTAGGGTTAGTGTTAGGGAATGGGGAGATATTAGGGCACAGTTTAGGGTACCACAACGCTTAAGGTTTAGCGTACGTGTGAGGTCACTAGTTAGTGTTAGTGTACTGCTTACTATTAGGGCACGGGTGAGGGTAAGGCCTCGGAAGAGGGTCACGTTAAGGGTTAGGGTTTGGGTTAGGGTTAGGGAATGGGGATTGATTAGGGTACAGGTTAGGGTACGGCAATGGCTTAGGGTTAGCGTACGTTAGAGGGCATGGGTTAGTGTTGATGTACTGGTTAAAATTAGGACACGGGTGAGGGTAAAGTTTCAGGTGAGTGTCATGGTTATGTTTCAGGTTAGGGTTAGGGTTAGGGAATGGAGAGGGATTAGGGTACAGGTTAGGGTACCGCTGCGGTTTAATGTTAGCGTACGTGTGAGGGCACGTGTTAGTGTTGGTGTTCTGGTTAAGATTAGGGCACGGGTGAGGGTAAGGCTTCGGGTGAGAGTCAGGGTTAGGATTCGTGTTAGGGTTAGGGTTAGGGAATGGAGAGGGATGAGGGTACAGGTTAGGGTACGACAATGCTTAAGGGTTAGCGTAAGTGTGAGGGCATGAGTCAGTGGTGGTGTACTGGTTAAGACAAGGGCACCGATGAGGGTAAGGCCTCGGAAAAGGGTCACGTTCAGGGTTTCGCTTAGGGTTAGGGTTAGGGAATGGGGAGGGATTAGGATACAGGATAGCGTACGACAATGCTTAACGGTTAGCGTACGTTTGAGGGCATGAGTTAGTGTTTGTGTACTGGTTAAGTTTAGGGCATTGGTTAGGGTATGGCATCGGACGTGGGTCAGGTTTAGGGATGGGGTTAGGGTTAGGGTTAAGGAATGGGGAGGGATTAGGGTATAATTTAGGGTACCACAACGCTTAAGGTTTAGCGCACGTGTGAGAGCACGAGTTAGTGTTGG
The DNA here is from genome assembly GCA_036417435.1 of Inia geoffrensis. NCBI lineage: Eukaryota > Metazoa > Chordata > Mammalia > Artiodactyla > Iniidae > Inia > Inia geoffrensis. Next base: position 169,607 of record JAZAQT010000362.1, read on the forward strand.
TGTCCTGGTTAAGATTAGGGTACGGGTGAGGGTAAGGCTTCGGGTGAGGATCAGGGTTAGGATTCGGGTTATGGTTAGGGTTAAGGAATGCAGAGGGATTAGGGTACAGCTTAGGGTACGACAGTGCTTAAGGGTTAGCGTTCGTGTGAGGGCAAGGGTTAGTGTTAGTGTCCTGCTTAAGATTAGGTCACGGGTGAGGGTAAGGCTTCAGGTGAGGGTCAGGGTTAGGATTCGGGTTAGGGTTAGGGTTAGGGAATGGGGAGGGATTAGGGTACAGTTTAGGGTACGACAACGATTAACGGTGGGCGTACGTGTCAGGGCACGAGTTAGTGTTGGTGTCCTGGTTAAGATTAGGGCACGGGTGAGGTTAAGGCTTCAGGTGAGGGTCAGGGATAGATTTCGGGTTAGGGTTAGGGTTAGGAAATGGGGAGATATTAGGGCACAGTTTAGGGTACCACAACGCTTAAGGTTTAGCGTACGTGTGAGGTCACTAGTTAGTGTTAGTGTACTGCTTACTATTAGGGCACGGGTGAGGGTAAGGCCTCGGAAGAGGGTCACGTTAAGGGTTAGGATTCGTGTTAGGGTTAGAGTTAAGGGATGCAGAGGGATTAGGGTACAGCTTACGGTACAACAGTGCTTAAGGGTTAGCATTCGTGTGAGGGCAAGATTTAGTGTTAGTGTCCTGGTTAAGATTAGGGCACGGGTGAGGGTAAGGCTTCAGGTGAGGGTCAGGATTAGGATTCGGGTTAGGGTTAGGGTTAGGGAATGGGGAGGGATTAGGGTACAGTTTAGGGTACGACAGTGCATAAGGTTTAGCGTACGTGTGAGGGCACGAGTTAGTGTTGGTGTCCTGGTTACGATTAGGGTACGGGTGAGGGTAAGGCTTCTGGTGAGGGTCAGGGTTAGGATTCGTGTTAGTGTTAGGGTTAAGGAATGCAGAGGGATTAGGGTATAGCTTAGGGTACGACAGTGCTTAAGGGTTAGCGTTCGTGTGAGGGCAAGGGTTAGTGTTAGTGTCCTGGTTAAGATTAGGGCACGGGTGAGGGTAAGGCTTCGGGTGAGGGTCAGGGTTAGGATTCGTGTTAGGGTTAGGGTTAAGGAATGCAGAGGGATTAGGGTACAGCTTAGGGTACGACAATGATTAAGTGTTAGCGTACGTGTGAGGGGACGAGTTAGTGTTTTTGTCCTGGTTAAGATTAGGGCACGGGTGAGGGTAAGGTTTCGGATGAGGGTCAGGGATAGAATTCGGGTTAGGGTTATGGTTAGGGAATGGGGAGATATTAGGGCACAGTTTAGGGTACCACAACGCTTAAGGTTTAGCATACGTGTGAGGTCACAAGTTAGTGTTAGTGTACTGCTTACGATTAGGGCACGGGTGAGGGTAAGGCCTCGGAAGAGGGTCACGTTAAGGGTTAGGGTTAGGGTTAGGGTTAGGGGATGGGGATTGATTAGGGTACAGGTTAGTGTACGGCAATGGCTTAGGGTTTGCGTACGTTAGAGGGCATGGGTTAGTGTTGATGTACTGGTTAAAATTAGGACACGGGTGAGGGTAAGGTTTCGGGTGAGTGTCATGGTTAGGTTTCAGGTTTGGGTTAGGGTTAGGGAATGGAGAGGGATTAGGGTGCAGGTTAGGGTACCGCTGCGGTTTAGTGTTAGCGTACGTGTGAGGGCACGAGTTAGTGTTGGTGTCCTGGTTAAGATTAGGGCACGGGTGAGGGTAAGGCTTCGGGTGAGGGTCAGGGTTAGGATTCGGGTTAGGGTTAGGGTTAAGGAATGCAGAGGGATTAGGGTACAGCTTAGGGTACGACAGTGCTTAAGGGTTAGCGTTCGTGTGAGGGCAAGGGTTAGTGTTAGTGTCCTGGTTAAGATTAGGGCACGGGTGAGGGTAAGGCTTCAGGTGAGGGTCAGGTTTAGGATTCGGGTTAGGGTTAGGGTTAGGGAATGGGGAGGGATTAGGGTACAGTTTAGGGCACGACAACGATTAAGGGTTAGCGTACGTGTGAGGGCACGAATTAGTGTTGGTGTCCTGTTTAAGATTAGGGCACGGGTGAGGGTAAGGTTTTGGGTGAGGGTCAGGGATAGAATTCGGGTTAGGGTTAGGGTTAGGGAATGGGGAGATATTAGGGCACAGTTTAGGCTACCACAACGCTTAAGGTTTAGCGTACGTGTGAGGTCACTAGTTAGTGTTAGTGTACTGCTTACGATTAGGGCACGGGTGAGGGTAAGGCCTCGGATGAGGGTCACGTTAAGGGTTAGGGTTAGGGAATGGGAATTGATTAGGGTACAGTTTAGGGTACGGCAATGGCTTAGGGTTTGCGTACGTTAGAGGGCATTGGTTAGTGTTGATGTACTGGTTAAAATTAGGACACGGGTGAGGGTAAAGTTTCGGGTGAGTGTCATGGTTAGGTTTCAGGTTTGGGTTAGGGTTAGGGAATGGAGAGGGATTAGGGTACAGGTTAGGGTACCGCTGCGGTTTAGTGTTAGTGTACGTGTGAGGGCACGAGTTAGTCTTGGTGTCCTGGTTAAGATTAGGGCACGGGTGAGGGTAAGGATTCGGGTGAGGGTCAGGGTTAGGATTCGAGTTATGGTTAGGGTTAGGGAATGGAGAGGGATTAGGGTACAGGTTAGGGTACGACAATGCTTAAGGGTTAGCGTAAGTGTGAGGGCACGAGTTAGTGTTGGTGTACTGGTTAAGACAAGGGCACCGATGAGGGTAAGGCCTCGGAAAAGGGTCACGTTCAGGGTTTCGCTTAGGGTTAGGGTTAGGGAATGGGGAGGGATTAGGGTACAGGATAGGGTATGACAATGCTTAAGGGTTAACGTACGTTTGAAGGCATGAGTTAGTGTTTGTGTACTGGTTAAGATTGGGGCATTGGTTAGGGTAGGGTATCGGACGTGGGTCAGGTTTAGGGATGGGGTTAGGGTTAGGGTTAAGGAATGGGGAGGGATTAGGGTACAATTTAGGGTACGACAACTCTAAAGGTTTAGCGTACGTGTGAGGGCACGAGTTAGTGTTGGTGTCCTGGTTAAGATTAGGGCACGAGTGAGGGTAAGGCTTCGGGTGAGAGTCAGGGTTAGGATTCGTGCTAGTGTTAGGGTTAAGGAATGCAGAGGGATTAGGGTACAGCTTAGGGTATGACAGTGCTTAATGGTTAGCGTTCGTGTGAGGGCAAGGGTTAGTGTTAGTGTCCTGGTTAAGATTAGGGCACGGGTGAGGGTAAGGCTTCAGGTGAGGGTCAGGGTTAGGATTCGGGTTAGGGTTAGGGTTAGGGAATGGGGAGGGATTAGGGTACAGTTTAGGGTACGAAAACGAATAAGGGTTAGCGTAGGTGTGAGGGCACGAGTTAGTGTTGGTGTTCTTGTTAAGATTAGGGCACGGGTGAGGGTAAGGTTTCACGTGAGGGTGAGGGATAGAATTCGGGTTAGGGTTAGGGTTAGGGAATGGGGAGATATTAGGGCACAGTTTAGGGTACCACAACGCTTAAGGTTTAGCGTACGTGTGAGGTCACTAGTTAGTGTCAGTGTACTGCTTACGATTAGGGCACGGGGGAGGGTAAGGCCTCGGAAGAGGGTCACGTTAAGGTTTAGGGTTAGGGAATGTGGATTGATTAGGGTACAGGTTAGGGTACGGCAATGGCTTAGGGTTTGCGTACGTTAGAGGGCATGGGTTAGTGTTGATGTACTGGTTAAAATTAGGACACGGGTGAGGGTAAAGTTTCGGGTGTGTGTCATGGTTAGGTTTCAGGTTAGGGTTAGGGTTAGGGAATGGAGAGGGATTAGGGTACAGGTTAGGGTACCGCTGCGGTTTAGTGTTTGCGTACGTGTGAGGGCACGAGTTAGTCTTGGTGTCGTGGTTAATATTAGGGCATGGGTGAGGGTAAGGCTTCGGGTGAGGGTCAGGGTTAGGATTCGGGTTAGGATTAGGGTTAGGGAATGGAGAGGGATTAGGGTACAGGTTACGGTACGACAATGCTTAAGGGTTAGCGTAAGTGTGAGGGCACGAGTTAGTGTTGGTGTACTGGTTAAGACAAGGGCACCGATGAGGGTAAGGCCTCGGAAAAGGGTCACGTTCAGGGTTTTGCTTAGGGTTAGGGTTAGGGAATGGGGAGGGATTAGGGTACAGGATAGGGTACGACAATGCTTAAGGGTTAACGTACGTTTGAGGGCAGGAGTTAGTGTTTTTGTACTGGTTAAGATTAAGGCATAGGTTAGGGCAGGGTATCGGACGTGGGTCAGGTTTAGGGATGGGGTTAGGGTTAGGGTTAAGGAATGGGGAGGGATTAGGGTACAATTTAGGGTACGACAACTCTTAAGGTTTAGCGTACGTGTGAGGGCACGAGTTCGTGTTGGTGACCTGGTTAAGATTAGGGCACGGGTGAGGGTAAGGCTACGGGTGAGGGTCAGGGTTAATATTCGTGCTATTGTTAGGGTTAAGGAATGCAGAGGGATTAGGGTACAGCTTAGGGTACGACAGTGCTTAAGGGTTAGCGTTCGTGTGAGGGCAAGGGCTAGTGTTAGTGTCCTGGTTAAGATTAGGGCACGGGTGAGGGTAAGGCTTCGGGTGAGGGTCAGGGATAGAATTCGGGTTAGGGTTAGGGTTAGGGAATGGGGAGATATTAGGGCACAGTTTAGGGTACCACAACGCTTAAGGTTTAGCGTACGTATGAGGTCACAAGTTAGTGTTAGTGTACTGCTTACGGTTAGGGCACGGGTGAGGGTAAGGCCTCGGAAGAGGGTCACGTTAAGGGTTAGGTTTAGGGTTAGGGTTAGGGAATGGGGATTGATTAGGGTGCAGGTTAGGGTACGGCAATGGCTTAGGGTTTGCGTACGTTAGAGGGCATGGGTTAGTGTTGATGTACTGGTTAAAATTAGGACAAGGGTGAGAGTAAAGTTTCGGGTGAGTGTCATGGTTAGGTTTCAGGTTAGGTTTAGGGTTAGGGAATGGAGAGAGATTAGGGTACAGGTTAGGTTACCGCTGCGGTTTAGTGTTAGCGTACGTGTGAGGGCACGAGTTAGTCTTGGTGTCCTGGTTAAGATTAGGGCACGGGTGAGGGTAAGGCTTCGGGTGAGGGTCAGGGTTAGGATTCTGGTTAGGGTTAGGGTTAGGGAATGGAGATGGATTAGGGTACAGGTTAGGGTACGACAATGCTTAAGGGTTACTGTAAGTGTGAGGGCACGAGTTTGTGTTGGTGTACTGGTTAAGACAAGGGCACCGATGAGGGTAAGGCCTCGGAAAAGGGTCACGTTCAGGGTTTCGCTTAGGGTTAGGGTTAGGGAATGGGGAGGGATTAGGGTAGAGGATAGGGTACGACAATGCTTAAGGGTTAACGTACGTTTGAGGGCATGAGTTAGTGTTTGTGTACTGGTTAAGATTAGGGCATTGGTTAGGGTAGGGCATCGGACGTGTGTCAGGTTTAGGGATGGGGTTAGGGTTAGGGTTAAGGAATGGGGAGGGATTAGGGTACAATTTAGGGTCCAACAACACTTAAGGTTTAGCCTACGTGTGAGGGCACGAGTTAGTGTTGGTGTCCTGGTTAAGATTAGGGCACGGGTGAGGGTAAGGCTTCAGGTGAGGGTCAGGGTTAGGATTCGGGTTAGGGTTAGGGTTAGGGAATGGGGAGGGATTAGGGTACAGTTTAGGGTACGAAAACGATTAAGGGTTAGCGTACGTGTGAGGGCACGAGTTAGTGTTGGTGTCCTGGTTAAGATTAGGGCACGGGTGAGGTTAAGGTTTTGGGTGAGGGTCAGGGATAGAATTCGGTTAGGGTTAGGGTTAGGGAATGGGGAGATATTAGGGCACACTTTATGGTACCACAACGCTTAAGGTTTAGCGTACGTGTGAGTTCACTAGTTAGTGTTAGTGTACTGCTTAGGATTAGGGCACGGGTGAGGGTAAGGCCTCGGAAGAGGGTCACGTTAAGAGTTACGGTTAGGGTTAGGGTTAGGGAATGGGGATTGATTAGGGTACAGGTTAGGGTACGGCAATGGCTTAGGTTTTGCGTACGTTAGAGGGCATGGGTTAGTGTTGATGTACTGGTTAAAATTAGGACACGGGTGAGAGTAAAGTTTCGGGTGAGTGTCATGGATAGGTTTCAGGTTAGGGTTAGGGTTAGGGAATGGAGAGGGATTAGGGTACTGGTTAGGGTACGACAATGATTAAGGGTTAGCGTAAGTGTGAGGGCACGAGTTAGTGTTGGTGTACTGGTTAAGACAAGGACACCGATGAGGGTAAGGCCTCGGAAAAGGGTCACGTTCAGGGTTTCGCTTAGGGTTAGAGTTAGGGAATGGGGAGGGATTAGGGTACAGGATAGGGTACGACAATGCTTAAGGTTTAACGTACGTTTTTGGGCATGAGTTAGTGTTTGTGTACTGGTTAAGATTAGGGCATTGGTTAGGGTAGGGCATCGGAAGTGGGTCAGGTTTAAGGATGGGCTTATGGTTAGGGTTAAGGAATGGGGAGGGATTAGGGTTCAATTTAGGGTACGACAACGCTTAAGGTTTAGTGTACGTGTTAGGGCACGAGTTAGTGTTGGTGTCCTGGTTAAGATTAGGGCACGGGTGAGGTTAAGGTTTTGGGTGAGGGTCAGGGATAGAATTCGGGTTAGGGTTAGGGTTAGGGAATGGGGAGATATTAGGGCACAGTTTATGGTACCACAACGCTTAAGGTTTAGCGTACGTGTGAGTTCACTAGTTAGTGTTAGTGTTCTGCTTAGGATTAGGGCACGGGCGAGGGTAAGGCCTCGGAAGAGGGTCACGTTAAGGGTTAGGGTTAGGGAATGGGAATTGATTAGGGTACAGGTTAGGGTACGGCAATGGCTTAGGGTTTGTGTACGTTAGAGGGCTTGCGTTAGTGTTGATGTACTGGTTAAAATTAGGACACGGGTGAGGGTAAAGTTTGGGGTGAGTGTCATGGTTAGGTTTCAGGTTAGGGTTAGGGTTAGGGAATGGAGAGTGATTAGGGTACAGGTTAGGGTACCGCTGCAGTTTAGTGTTAGCGTACGTGTGAGGGCACGAGTTAGTCTTGGTGTCCTGGTTAAGATTAGGGCACGGGTGAGGGTAAGGCTTCGGGTGAGGGTCAGGGTTAGGATTCGGGTTAGGGTTAGGGTTAAGGAATGCAGAGGGATTAGGGTACAGCTTAGGGTACGACAGTGCTTAAGGGTTAGCGTTCGTGTGAGGGCAAGTGTTAGTGTTAGTGTCCTGGTTAAGATTAGGGCACGGGTGAGGGTAAGGCTTCAGGTGAGGGTCAGGGTTAGGATTCGGGTTAGGGTTAGTGTTAGGGAATGGGGAGGGATTAGGGTACAGTTTAGGGTACGACAACGATTAAGGGTTAGCGTACATGTGAGGGCACGAGTTAGTCTTGGTGTCCTGGTTAAGATTACGGCACGGGTGAGGGTAAGGTTTCGGCTGAGGGTCAGGTATAGAATTCGGGTTAGGGTTAGGGTTAGGGAATGGGGAGATATTAGGGCACAGTTTAGGGTACCACAATGCTTAAGGTTTAGCGTACGTGTGAGGTCACTAGTTAGTATTAGTGTACTGCTTACGATTAGGGCGCGGGTGAGGGTAAGGCCTCGGAAGAGGGTCACGTTAAGAGTTACGGTTAGGGTTAGGGTTAGGGAATGGGGATTGATTAGGGTACAGGTTAGGGTACGGCAATGGCTTAGGTTTTGCGTACGTTAGAGGGCATGGGTTAGTGTTGATGTACTGGTTAAAATTAGGACACGGGTGAGAGTAAAGTTTCGGGTGAGTGTCATGGATAGGTTTCAGGTTAGGGTTAGGGTTAGGGAATGGAGAGGGATTAGGGTACTGGTTAGGGTATGACAATGCTTAAGGGTTAGCGTAAGTGTGAGGGCACGAGTTAGTGTTGGTGTACTGGTTAAGACAAGGACACCGATGAGGGTAAGGCCTCGGAAAAGGGTCACGTTCAGGGTTTCGCTTAGGGTTAGGGTTAGGGAATGGGGAGGGATTAGGGTACAGGATAGGGTACGACAATGCTTAAGGTTTAACGTACGTTTTTGGGCATGAGTTAGTGTTTGTGTACTGGTTAAGATTAGGGCATTGGTTAGGGTAGGGCATCGGAAGTGGGTCAGGTTTAAGGATGGGCTTAGTGTTAGGGTTAAGGAATGGGGAGGGATTAGGGTTCAATTTAGGGTACGACAACGCTTAAGGTTTAGTGTACGTGTTAGGGCACGAGTTAGTGTTGGTGTCCTGTTTAAGACTAGGGCACAGGTGAGGGTAAGGCTTCGGGTGAGGGTCAGGGATAGGATTCGTGTTAGGGTTAGGGTTAAGGAATGCAGAGGGATTAGGGTACAGCTTAGGGTACGACAGTGCTTAAGGGTTAGCGTTCGTGTGAGGGCAAGGGTTAGTGTTAGTGACCTGGTTAAGATTAGGGCACGGGTGAGAGTAAGGCTTCAGGTGAGGGTCAGGGTTAGGATTCGGGTTAGGGTTAGGGTTAGGGAATGGGGAGGGATTAGGGTACAGTTTAGTGTACGACAACGATTAAGGGTTAGCGTACGTGTGAGGGCACGAGTTAGTGTTGGTGTCCTTGTTAAGATTAGGGCACGGGTGAGGGTAAGGTTTCGGGTGAGGGTCAGGGATAGAATTCGGGTTAGGGTTAGGGTTAGGGAATGGGGAGATATTAGGGCACAGTTTAGGGTACCACAACGCTTAACGTTTAACATACGTGTGAGGTCACTAGTTAGTGTTAGTGTACTGCTTACGATTAGGGCACTGATGAGGGTAAGGCCTCGGAAGAGGGTCACGTTGAGGGTTAGGGTTAGGGTTAGGTTTAGGGAATGGGGATTGATTAGGGTACAGGTTAGGGTACAGCAATGGCTTAGGGTTAGCCTACGTTAGAGGGCATGGGTTAGTGTTGATGTACTGGTTAAAATTAGGACACGGGTGAGGGTAAAGTTTCGGGTGAGTGTCATGGTTAGGTTTCAGGTTAGGGTTAGGGTGAGGGAATGGAGAGGGAATAGGGTACAGGTTAGTTTACGACAATGCTTAAGGGTTAGCGTAAGTGTGAAGGCACGAGTTAGTGTTGGTGTACTGGTTAAGACAAGGGCACCGATGAGGGTAAGGCCTCGGAAAAGGGTCACGTTCAGGGTTTCGCTTAGGGTTAGGGTTAGGGAATGGGGAGGGATTAGGGTAGAGGATAGGGTACGACAATGCTGAAGGGTTAACGTATGTTTTAGGGCATGTGTTAGTGTTTGTGTACTGGTTAAGATTAGGGCATTGGTTAGGGCAGGACATCGGACGTGGGTCAGGTTTAGGGATTGGGTTAGTGTTAGGAGTAAGGAATGCAGAGGGATTAGGGTACAGCTTAGGGTACGACAGTGCTTAAGGGTTAGCGTTCGTGTGAGGGCAAGTGTTAGTGTTAGTGTCCTGGTTAAGATTAGGGCACGGGTGAGGGTATGGCTTCAGGTGAGGGTCAGGGTTAGGATTCGGGTTAGGGTTATGGTTAGGGAATGGGGAGGGATTAGGGTACAGTTTAGGGTACGACAGTGCTTAAGTTTTAGCGTACGTGTGAGGGCACGAGTTAGTGTTGGTGTCCTGGTTACGATTAGGGCACGGGTGAGGGTAAGGCTTCGGGTGAGGGTCAGGGTTAGGATTCGTGTTAGGGTTAGGGTTAAGGAATGCAGAGGGATTAGGGTACAGCTTAGGGTACGACAGTGCTTAAGGGTTAGCGTTCGTGTGAGGGCAAGGGTTAGTGTTAGTGTCCTGGGTAAGATTAGGGCACGGGTGAGGGTAAGGCTTCAGGTGAGGGTCAGGGTTAGGATTCGGGTTAGGGTTAGGGTTAGGGAATGGGGAGGGATTAGGGTACAGTTTAGGGTACGACAACGATTAAGTGTTAGCGTACGTGTGAGGGCACGAGTTAGTGTTGGTGTCCTCGTTAAGATTAGGGCACGGGTGAGGGTAAGGTTTCGGATGAGGGTCAGGGATAGAATTCGGGTTAGGGTTATGGTTAGGGAATGGGGAGATATTAGGGCACAGTTTAGGGTACCACAATGCTTAAGGTTTAGCGTACGTGTGAGGTCACAAGTTAGTGTTAGTGTACTGCTTACGATTAGGGCACGGGTGAGGGTAAGGCCTTGGAAGAGGGTCACGTTAAGGGTTAGGGTTAGGTTTAGGGTTAGGGAATGTGGATTGATTAGGGTAAAGGTTAGGGTACGGCAATGGCTTAGGGTTTGCATACGTTAGAGGGCATGGGTTAGTGTTAATGTACTGGTTAAAATTAGGACACGGGTGAGGGTAAAGTTTCGGGTGTGTGTCATGGTTAGGTTTCAGGTTAGGGATAGGGTTAGGGAATGGAGAGGGATTAGGGTACAGGTTAGGGTACCGCTGCGGTTTAGTGTTTGCGTACGTGTGAGGGCACGAGTTAGTCTTGGTGTCCTGGTTAAGATTAGGGCATGGGTGAGGGTAAGGCTTCGGGTGAGGGTCAGGGTTAGGATTCGGGTTAGGGTTAGGGTTAGGGAATGGAGAGGGATTAGGGTACAGGTTAGGGTACGACAATGCTTAAGGGTCAGCGTAAGTGTGAGGGCACGAGTTAGTGTTGGTGTACTGGTTAAGTCAAGGGCACCGATGAGGGTAGGGCCTCGGAAAAGGGTCACGTTCAGGGTTTCGCTTAGGGTTAGGGTTAGGGAATGGGGAGGGATTAGGGTACAGGATAGGGTACGACAATGCTTAAGGGTTAACGTAGGTTTGAGGGCAGGAGTAAGTGTTTGTGTACTGGTTAAGATTAAGGCATATGTTAGGGTAGGGTATCGGACGTGGGTCAGGTTTAGGGATGGGGTTAGGGTTAGGGTTAAGGAATGGGGAGGGATTAGGGTACAATTTAGGGTACGACAACTCTTAAGGTTTAGCGTACGTGTGAGGGCACGAGTTCGTGTTGGTGACCTGGATAAGATTAGGGCACGGGTGAGGGTAAGGCTTCGGGTGAGGGTCAGGGTTAATATTCGTGCTAGGGTTAGGGTTAAGGAATGCAGAGGGATTAGGGTACAGCTTAGGGTACGACAGTGCTTAATCGTTAGCGTTCTTGTGAGGGCAAGTGTTAGTGTTAGTGTCCTGGTTAAGGTTAGGGCACGGGTGTGGGTATGGCTTCAGGTGAGGGTCAGGGTTAGGATTTGGGTTAGGGTTAGGGTTAGGGAATGGGGAGGGACTAGGGTACAGTTTAGGGTACGACAGTGCTTAAGGTTTAGCGTACGTGTGAGGGCACGAGTTAGTGTTGGTGTCCTGGTTACGATTAGGGCACGGGTGAGGTTAAGGCTTCGGGTGAGGGTCAGGGTTAGGATTCGTTTTAGGGTTAGTGTTAAGGAATGCAGAGGGATTAGGGTACAGCTTAGGGTACGACAGTGCTTAAGGGTTAGCGTTCGTGTGAGGGCAAGGGTTAGTGTTAGTGTCCTGGTTAAGATTAGGGCACGGGTGAGGGTAAGGCTTCAGGTGAGGGTCAGGGTTAGGATTCGGGTTAGGGTTAGGGTTAGGGAATGGGGAGATATTAGGGCACAGTTTAGGGTACCACAACGCTTAAGGTTTAGCGTACGTGTGAGGTCACAAGTTAGTGTTAGTGTACTGCTTACGATTAGGGCACGGGTGAGGGTAAGGCCTCGGAAGAGGGTCACGTTAAGGGTTAGGGTTAGGTTTAGGGTTAGGAAATGTGGATTGATTAGGGTAAAGGTTAGGGTACGGCAATGGCTTAGGGTTTGCGTACGTTAGAGGGCATGGGTTAGTGTTAATGTACTGGTTAAAATTAGGACACGGGTGAGGGTAAAGTTTCGGGTGTGTGTCATGGTTAGGTTTCAGGTTAGGGTTAGGGTTAGGGAATGGAGAGGGATTAGGGTACAGGTTAGGGTACCGCTGCGGTTTAGTGTTTGCGTACGTGTGAGGGCACGAGTTAGTCTTGGTGTCCTGGTTAAGAGTAGGGCATGGGTGAGGGTAAGGCTTCGTGTGAGGGTCAGGGTTAGGATTCGGGTTAGGGTTAGGGTTAGGGAATGGAGAGGGATTAGGGTACAGGTTAGGGTACGACAATGCTTAAGGGCTAGCGTAAGTGTGAGGGCACAAGTTAGTGTTGGTGTACTGGTTAAGAAAAGGGCACCGATGAGGGTAAGGCCTCGGAAAAGGGTCACGTTCAGGGTTTCGCTTAGGGATAGGGTTAGGGAATGGGGAGGGATTAGGGTACAGGATAGGGTACGACAATGCTTAAGGGTTAACGTACGTTTGAGGGCAGGAGTTAGTGTTTGTGTACTGGTTAAGATTAAGGCATAGGTTAGGGTAGGGTATCGGACGTGGGTCAGGTTTAGGGATGGGGTTAGGGTTAGGGTTAAGGAATGGGGAGGGATTAGGGTACAATTTAGGGTACGACAACTCTTAAGGTTTAGCGTACGTGTGAGGGCACGAGTTCGTGTTGGTGACCTGGTTAAGATTAGGGCACAGGTGAGGGTAAGGATTCGGGTGAGGGTCAGGGTTAATATTCGTGCTAGGGTTAGGGTTAAGGAATGCAGAGGGATTAGGGTACATCTTAGGGTACGACAGTGCTTAAGCGTTAGCGTTCGTGTGAGGGCAAGTGTTAGTGTTAGTGTCCTGGTTAAGATTAGGGCACGGGTGAGGGTATGGCTTCAGGTGAGGGTCAGGGTTAGGATTCGGGTTAGGGTTAGGGTTAGGGAATGGGGAGGGATTAGGGTACAGTTTAGGGTACGACAGTGCTTAAGGTTTAGCGTACGTGTGAGGGCACGAGTTAGTGTTGGTGTCCTGGTTACGATTAGGGCACGGGTGAGGTTAAGGCTTCGGGTGAGGGTCAGGGTTAGGATTCGTGTTAGGGTTAGTGTTAAGGAATGCAGAGGGATTAGGGTACAGCTTAGGGTACGACAGTGCTTAAGGGTTAGCGTTCGTGTGAGGGCAAGGGTTAGTGTTAGTGTCGTGGTTAAGATTAGGGCCCGGGTGAGGGTAAGGCTTCAGGTGAGGGTCAGGGTTAGGATTCGGGTTAGGGTTCGGGTTAGGCAATGGGGAGGGATTAGGGTAGAGTTTAGGGTACGACAACGATTAAGTGTTAGCGTATGTGTTAGGGCACGAGTTAGTGTTGGTGTCCTGGTTAAGATTAGGGCACGGGTGAGGGTAAGGTTTCGGATGAGGGTCAGGGATAGAATTCGGGTTAGGGTTATGGTTAGGGAATGGGGAGATATTAGGGCACAGTTTAGGGTACCACAACGCTTAAGGTTTAGCCTACGTGTGAGGTCACAAGTTAGTGTTAGTGTACTGCTTACGATTAGGGCACGGGTGAGGGTAAGGCCTCGGAAGAGGGTCACGTTAAGGGTTAGGGTTAGGGAATGGGAATTGATTAGGGTACAGGTTAGGGTACGACAACGAATAAGGGTTAGCGTACGTGTGAGGGCACGAGTTAGTGTTGGTGTCCTGGTTAAGATTAGGGCACGGGTGAGGGTAAGTCTTCGGGTGAGGGTCAGGGTTAATATTCGTGCTAGGGTTAGGGTTAAGGAATGCAGAGGGATTAGGGTACAGCTTAGGGTACGACAACGATTAAGGGTTAGCGTAAGTGTGAGGTCACTAGTTAGTGTTAGTGTACTGCTTATGATTAGGGCACGGGTGAGGGTAAAGCCTCGGAAGAGGGTCACGTTACGGGTTAGGGTTAGGGTTAGGGAATGTGGATTGGTTACGGTACAGGTTAGGGTACGGCATTGGATTAGGGTTTGCGTACGTTAGAGGGCATGGGTTAGTGTTGATGTACTGGTTAAAATTAGGACACGGGTGATGGTAAAGTTTCGGGTGAGTGTCATGGTTAGGTTTCAGGTTAGGGTTAGGGTTAGGGAATGGAGAGGGATTAGGGTACAGGTTAGGGTACCGCTGTGGTTTAGTGTTAGCGTACGTGTGAGGGCACGAGTTAGTCTTGGTGTCCTGGTTAAGATTAGGGCACAGGTGAGTGTAAGGATTCGGGTGAGGGTCAGGGTTAGGATTCGGGTTAGGGTTAGGGTTAGGGAATGGAGAGGGATTAGGGTACAGGTTAGGGTACGACAATGCTTAAGGGTTAGCGTAAGTGTGAGGGCACGAGTTAGTGTTGGTGTACTGGTTAAGACAAGGACACCGATGAGGGTAAGGCCTCGGAAAAGGGTCACGTTCACGGTTTCGCTTAGCGTTAGGGTTAGGGAATGGGGAGGGAGTAGGGTACAGGATAGGGTACGACAATGCTTAAGGGTTAGCGTACGTTTGAGGGCATGGATTAGTGTTTGTGTAGTGGTTAAGTTTAGGGCATTGGTTAGTGTAGGGCATCGGAAGTGGGTCCGGTTTAGGGATGGGGTTAGGGTTAGGGTTAAGGAATGGGGAGGGATTAGGGTACAATTTAGGGTACGACAACGCTTAAGGTTTAGCGTACGTGTGACGGCACAAGTTAGTGTTGGTGTCCTGGTTAAGATTAGGGCACGGGTGAGAGTAAGGCTTCGGGTGAGGGTCAGGGTTAGGATTCGTGTTAGGGTTAGGGTTAAGGAATGCAGTGGGATTAGGGTACAGCTTAGGGTACGACAGTGCTTAAGGGTTAGCGTTCGTGTGAGGGCAAGGGTTAGTGTTAGTGTCCTGGTTAAGATTAGGGCACGTGTGAGGGTAAGGCTTCAGGTGAGGGTCAGGGTTAGGATTCTGGTTAGTGTTAGGGTTAGGGAATGGGGAGGGATTAGGGTATAGTTTAGGGTACGACAACGATTAAGGGTGGGCGTACGTGTGAGGGCACGAGTTAGTGTTGGTGTCCTGGTTAAGATTAGGGCACGGGTGACGGTAAGGTTCCGGGTGAGAGTCAGGGATAGCATTCGGGTTAGGGTTAGGTTTAGGGAATGGGGAGATATTAGGGCACAGTTTAGGGTACCACAACGCTTAAGGTTTAGCGTACGTGTGAGGTCACTAGTTAGTGTTAGTGTACTGCTTATGATTAGGGCACGGGTGAGGGTAAGGCCTCGGAAGAGTGTCACGTTAAGGGTTAGGGTTAGGGTTAGGGTTAGGGAATGGGGATTGATTAGGGTACAGGTTAGGGTACGGCAATGGCTTAGGGTTAGCGTACATTAGAGGGCATGGGTTAGAGTTGATGTACTGGTTAAAATTAGGACACGGGTGAGGGTAACGTTTCGGGTGAGTGTCATGGTTAGGTTTCAGGTTAGGGTTAGGGTTAGGGAATGGAGAGGGATTAGGGTACAGGTTAGGGTACCTCTGTGGTTTAGTGTTAGCGTACGTGTGAGGGCACGAGTTAGTCTTGGTGTCCTGGTTAAGATTAGGGCACGGGTGAGGGTAAGGCTTCGGGTGAGGGTCAGGGTTAGGATTCGGGTTAGGGTTAGGGTTAGGGAATGGAGAGGGATTAGGGTACAGGTTAGGGTACGACAATGCTTAAGGGTTAGCGTAAGTGTAAGGGCACGAGTTAGTGTTGGTGTACTGGTTAAGACAAGGACACCGATGAGGGTAAGGCCTCGGAAAAGGGTCACGTTCAGGGTTTCGCTTAGCGTTAGGGTTAGGCAATGGGGAGGGATTAGGGTACAAGATAGGGTACGACAATGCTTAGGGGTTAGCGTACGATTGAGGGCATGGGTTAGTGTTTGTGTACTGGTTAAGCTTAGGGCATTGGTTAGGGTAGGGCATCGGAAGTGGGTCCGGTTTAGGAATGGGGTTAGGGTTAGGGTTAAGGAATGCGGAGGGTTTAGGGTACAATTTAGGGTACAACAACGCTTAAGGTTTAGCGTACGTGTGAGCGCAAGAGTTAGTGTTGGTGTCCTGGTTAAGATTAGGGCACGGGTGAGGGTAAGGCTTCGGGTGAGGGTCAGGGTTAGGTTTCGTGTTAGGGTTAGGGTTAAGGAATGCAGAGGGATTAGGGTACAGCTTAGGGTACGACAGTGCTTAAGGGTTAGCGTTCGTGTGAGGGCAAGGGTTAGTGTTAGTGTCCTGGTTAAGATTAGGGCACGGGTGAGGGTAAGGCTTCAGGTGAGGGATTAGGGTACAGCTTAGGGTACGACAACGATTAAGGGTGGGCGTACGTGTGAGGGCACGAGTTAGTGTTGGTGTCCTGGTTAAGATTAGGGCACGGGTGAGGGTAAGGTTTCGGGTGAGGGTCAGGGATAGAATTCGGGTTAGGGTTAGGGTTAGGGAATGGGTAGATATTAGGGCACAGTTTAGGGTACCACAACGCTTAAGGTTTAGCGTACGTGTGAGGTCACTAGTTAGTGTTAGTGTACTGCTTACGATTAGGGCACGGGTGAGGGTAAGGCCTCGGAAGAGGGTCACGTTAAGGGTTAGGGTTAGGGTTAGGGTTAGGGAATGGGAATTGATTAGGGTACAGGTTAGGGTACGGCAATGGCTTAAGGTTAGCGTACGTCAGAGGGCATGGGTTAGTGTTGATGTACTGGTTAAAATTAGGACATGGTTGAGGGTAAAGTTTCGGGTGAGTGTCATGGTTAGGTTTCAGGTTAGGGTTAGGGTTAGGGAATGGAGAGGGATTAGGGTACAGGTTAGGGCACCGCTGCGGTTTAGTGTTAGCGTACATGTGAGGGCACGAGTTAGTCTTGGTGTCCTGGTTAAGATTAGGGCACGGGTGAGGGTAAGGCTTCGGGAGAGGGTCAGGGTTAGGATTGGGGTTAGGGTTAGGGTTAGGGAATGGAGAGGGATTAGGGTACAGGATAGGGTACGACAATGCTTAAGGGTTAACGTACGTTTGAAGGCATGAGTTAGTGTTTGTGTACTGGTTAAGATTAGCGCATTGGTTAGGGTAGGGCATCGGACGTGGGTCAGGTTTAGGGATGGGGTTAGGGTTAGGGTTAAGGAATGGGGAGGGATTAGGGTACAATTTAGGGTACGACAACTCTTAAGGTTTAGCGTACTTGTGAGGGCACGAGTTAGTGTTGGTGTCCTGGTTAAGATTAGGGCACGAGTGAGGGTAAGGCTTCGGGTGAGGGTCAGGGTTAGGATTCGTGCTAGGGTTAGGGTTAAAGAATGCAGAGAAATTAGGGTACAGCTTAGGGTACGACAGTGCTTAAGGGTTAGCATTCGTGTGAGGGCAAGGGTTAGTGTTAGTGTCCTGGTTAAGATTAGGGCACGGGTGAGGGAAAGGCTTCAGGTGAGGGTCAGGGTTAGGATTCTGGTTAGTGTTAGGGTTAGGGAATGGGGAGGGATTAGGGTACAGTTTAGGGTACGGCAACGAATAAGGGTTAGCGTACGTGTGAGGGTACGAGTTAGTGTTGGTGTCCTGGTTAAGATTAGGGCACGGGTGAGGGTAAGGCTTCGGGTGAGGGTCAGGGTTAGGATTCGGGTTAGGGTTAGGGTTAGGGAATGGAGAGGGATTAGGGTACAGGTTAGGGTACGACAATGCTTAAGGGTTAGCGTAAGTGTGAGGGCACGAGTTAGTGTTGGTGTACTGGTTAAGACAAGGGCACCGATGAGGGTAAGGCCTCGGAAAAGGGTCAAGTTCAGGGTTTCGCTTAGCGTTAGGGTTAGGGAATGAGGAGGGAATAGGGTACAGGATAGGGTACGACAATGCTTAAGTGTTAGCGTACGTTTGAGGGCATGGATTAGTGTTTGTGTACTGGTTAAGTTTAGGGCATTGGTTAGTGTAGGGCATCGGAAGTGGGTCCGGTTTATTGATGGGGTTAGGGTTAGGGTTAAGGAATGGGGAGGGATTAGGGTACAATTTAGGGTACGACAACGCTTAAGGTTTAGCGTACGTGTGAGAGCACGAGTTAGTGTTGGTGTCCTGGATAAGATTAGGGCACGGGTGAGGGTAAGGCTTCGGGTGAGGGTCAGGGTTAGGATTCGTGTTAGGTTTAGGGTTAAGGAATGCAGAGGGATTAGGGTACAGCTTAGGGTACGACAGTGCTTAATGGTTAGCGTTCGTGTGAGGGCAAGGGTTAGTGTTAGTGTCCTGGTTAAGATTAGGGCAGGGGTGAGGGTAAGGTTCCGGGTGAGGGTCAGGGATAGCATTCGGGTTAGGGTTAGGTTTAGGGAATGGGGAGATATTAGGGCACAGTTTAGGATACCACAACGCTTAAGGTTTAGCGTACGTGTGAGGTCACTAGTTAGTGTTAGTGTACTGCTTATGATTAGGGCACGGGTGAGGGTAAGGCCTCGGAAGAGTGTCACGTTAAGGGTTAGGGTTAGGGTTAGGGTTAGGGAATGGGGATTGATTAGGGTACAGGTTAGGGTACGGCAATGGCTTAGGGTTAGCGTACGTTAGAGGGCATGGGTTAGAGTTGATGTACTGGTTAAAATTAGGACACGGGTGAGGGTAACGTTTCGGGTGAGTGTCATGGTTAGGTTTCAGGTTAGGGTTAGGGTTAGGGAATGGAGAGGGATTAGGGTACAGGTTAGGGTACCGCTGTGGTTTAGTGTTAGCGTACGTGTGAGGGCACGAGTTAGTCTTGGTGTCCTGGTTAAGATTAGGGCACGGGTGAGGGTAAGGCTTCGGGTGAGGGTCAGGGTTAGGATTCGGGTTAGGGTTAGGGTTAGGGAATGGAGAGGGATTAGGGTACAGGTTAGGGTACGACAATGCTTAAGGGTTAGCGTAAGTGTGAGGGCACGAGTTAGTGTTGGTGTTCTGGTTAAGACAAGGACACCGATGAGGGTAAGGCCTCGGAAAAGGGTCACGTTCAGGGTTTCGCTTAGCGTTAGGGTTAGGCAATGGGGAGGGATTAGGGTACAAGATAGGGTACGACAATGTTTAGGGGTTAGCGTACGATTGAGGGCATGGGTTAGTGTTTGTGTACTGGTTAAGCTTAGGGCATTGGTTAGTGTAGGGCATCGGAAGTGGGTCCGGTTTAGGGATGGGGTTCGGGTTAGGGTTAAGGAATGCGGAGGGTTTAGGGTACAATTTAGGGTACAACAACGCTTAAGGTTTAGCGTACGTGTGAGCGCACGAGTTAGTGTTGGTGTCCTGGTTAAGATTAGGGCACGGGTGAGGGTAAGGCTTCGGGTGAGGGTCAGGGTTAGGATTCGTGTTAGGCTTAGGGTTAAGGAATGCAGAGGGATTAGGGTACAGCTTAGGGTGCGACAGTGCTTAAGGGTTAGCGTTCGTGTGAGGGCAAGGGTTAGTGTTAGTGTCCTGGTTAAGATTAGGGCACGGGTGAGGGTAAGGCTTCAGGTGAGGGTCAGGGTTAGGATTCGGGTTAGGGTTAGGGTTAGGGAATGGGGAGGGATTAGGGTACAGTTTAGGGTACGACAACGATTAAGGGTGGGCGTAAGTGTCAGGGCACGAGTTAGTGTTGGTGTCCTGGTTAAGATTAGGGCACGGGTGAGGGTAAGGTTTCGGGTGAGCGTCAGGGATAGAATTCGGGTTAGGGTTAGGGTTAGGGAATGGGGAGATATTAGGGCACAGTTTAGGGTACCACAACGCTTAAGGTTTAGCGGACGTGTGAGGTCACTAGTTAGTGTTAGTGTACTGCTTACGATTAGGGCACGGGTGAGGGTAAGGCCTCGGAAGAGGGTCACGTTAAGGGTTAGGGTTAGGGTTAGGGTTAGGGAATGGGAATTGATTAGGGTACAGGTTAGGGTACGGCAATGGCTTAAGGTTAGCGTACGTCAGAGGGCATGGGTTAGTGTTGATGTACTGGTTAAAATTAGGACACGGTTGAGGGTAAAGTTTCGGGTGAGTGTCATGGTTAGGTTTCAGGTTAGGGTTAGGGTTAGGGAATGGAGAGGGATTAGGGTACAGGTTAGGGCACCGCTGCGGTTTAGTGTTAGCGTACGTGTGAGGGCACGAGTTAGTCTTGGTGTACTGGTTAAGATTAGGGCACGGGTGAGGGTAAGGCTTCGGGCGAGGGTCAGGGTTAGGATTCGGGTTAGGGTTAGGGTTAGGGAATGGAGAGGGATTAGGGTACAGGTTAAGGTACAACAATGCTTAAGGGTTAGCGTAAGTGTGAGGGCACGAGTTAGTGTTCGTGTACTGGTTAAGACAAGGGCACCGATGAGGGTAAGGCCTCGGAAAAGGGTCACGTTCAGGGTTTCGCTTAGGGTTAGGGTTAGGGAATGGGGAGGGATTAGGGTACAGGATAGGGTACGACAATGCTTATGGGCTAACGTACGTTTGAAGGCATGAGTTAGTGTTTGTGTACTGGTTAAGATTAGGGCATTGGTTAGGGTAGGGCATCGGACGTGGGTGAGGCTTAGGGATGGGGTTAGGGTTAGGTTTAAGGAATGGGGAGGGATTAGGGTACAATTTAGGGTACGACAACTCTTAAGGTTTAGCGTACGTGTGAGGGCACGAGTTAGTGTTGGTGTCCTGGTTAACATTAGGGCACGAGTGAGTGTAAGGCTTCGGGTGAGGGTCAGGGTTAGGATTCGTGCTAGGGTTAGGGTTAAAGAATGCAGAGAGATTAGGGTACAGCTTAGGGTACGACAGTGCTTAAGGGTTAGCGTTCGTGTGAGGGCAAGGGTTAGTGTTAGTGTCCTGGTTAAGATTAGGGCACGGGTGAGGGTAAGGCTTCAGGTGAGGGTCAAGGTTAGGATTCTGGTTAGTGTTAGGGTTAGGGAATGGGGAGGGATTAGTGTACAATTTAGGGTACGACAACGAATAAGGGTTAGCGTACGTGTGAGGGCACGAGTTAGTGTTGGTGTCCTGGTTAAGATTAGGGCACGGGTGAGGGTAAGGTTTCAGGTGAGGGTCAGGGTTAGAATTCGGGTTAGGGTTAGGGTTAGGGAATGGGGAGATATTAGGGCACAGTTTAGGGTACCACAACGCTTAAGATTTAGCGTACGTGTGAGGTCACTAGTTAGTGTTAGTGTACTGCTTACGATTAGGGCACGGGTGAGAGTAAGGCCTAGGAAGAGGTTCACGTTAAGGGTTCGGGTTAGGGTTAGGGTTAGGGAATGTGGATTGGTTAGGGTACAGGTTAGGGTACGGCAATGGCTTAGGGTTTGCGTACGTTAGAGGGCATGGGTTAGTGTTGATGTACTGGTTAAAATTAGGACATGGGTGAGGGTAAAGTTTCGGGTGAGTGTCATGGTTAGGTTTCGGGTTAGGGTTAGGGTTAGGGAATGGAGAGGGATTAGGGTACAGGTTAGGGTACCGCTGTGGTTTAGTGTTAGCGTACGTGTGAGGGCACAAGTTAGTCTTGGTGTCCTGGTTAAGATTAGGGCACGGGTGAGGGTAAGGCTTCGGGTGAGGGTCAGGGTTAGTATTCGTGTTAGGGTTAGTGTTAGGGCATGCAGAGGGATTAGGGTACAGCTTAGGGTACGACAGTGCTTAAGGGTTAGCGTTCGTGTGAGGGCAAGGGTTAGTGTTAGTGTCCCGGTTAAGTTTAGGGCACGGGTGAGGGTAAGGCTTCGGGTGAGGGTCAGGGTTAGGATTCGGGTTAGGGTTAGGGTTAGGGAATGGAGAGGGATTAGGGTACAGGTTAGGGTACGACAATGCTTAAGGGTTAGCGTAAGTGTGAAGGCACGAGTTAGTGTTGGTGTACTGGTTAAGACAAGGGCACCGATGAGGGTAAGGCCTCGGAAAAGGGTCACGTTCAGGGTTTCGCTTAGCGTTAGGGTTAGGGAATGAGGAGGGAATAGGGTACAGGATAGGGTACGACAATGCTTAAGTGTTAGCGTACGATTGAGGGCATGGGTTAGTGTTTGTGTACTGGTTAAGCTTAGGGCATTGGTTAGTGTAGGGCATCGGAAGTGGGTCCGGTTTAGGGATGGGGTTCGGGTTAGGGTTAAGGAATGCGGAGGGTTTAGGGTACAATTTAGGGTACAACAAAGCTTAAGGTTTAGCGTACGTGTGAGAGCACGAGTTAGTGTTGGTGTCCTGGATAAGATTAGGGCACGGGTGAGGGTAAGGCTTCGGGTGAGGGTCAGGGTTAGGATTCGTGTTAGGTTTAGGGTTAAGGAATGCAGAGGGATTAGGGTACAGCTTAGGGTACGACAGTGCTTAATGGTTAGCGTTCGTGTGAGGGCAAGGGTTAGTGTTAGTGTCCTGGTTAAGATTAGGGCAGGGGTGAGGGTAAGGTTCCGGGTGAGGGTCAGGGATAGCATTCGGGTTAGGGTTAGGTTTAGGGAATGGGGAGATATTAGGGCACAGTTTAGGATACCACAACGCTTAAGGTTTAGCGTACGTGTGAGGTCACTAGTTAGTGTTAGTGTACTGCTTATGATTAGGGCACGGGTGAGGGTAAGGCCTCGGAAGAGTGTCACGTTAAGGGTTAGGGTTAGGGTTAGGGTTAGGGAATGGGGATTGATTAGGGTACAGGTTAGGGTACGGCAATGGCTTAGGGTTAGCGTACGTTAGAGGGCATGGGTTAGAGTTGATGTACTGGTTAAAATTAGGACATGGGTGTGGGTAACGTTTCGGGTGAGTGTCATGGTTAGGTTTCAGGTTAGGGTTAGGGTTAGGGAATGGAGAGGGATTAGGGTACAGGTTAGGGTACCGCTGTGGTTTAGTGTTAGCGTACGTGTGAGGGCACGAGTTAGTCTTGGTGTCCTGGTTAAGATTAGGGCACGGGTGAGGGTAAGGCTTCGGGTGAGGGTCAGGGTTAGGATTCGGGTTAGGGTTAGGGTTAGGGAATGGAGAGGGATTAGGGTACAGGTTAGGGTACGACAATGCTTAAGGGTTAGCGTAAGTGTGAGGGCACGAGTTAGTGTTGGTGTTCTGGTTAAGACAAGGACACCGATGAGGGTAAGGCCTCGGAAAAGGGTCACGTTCAGGGTTTCGCTTAGCGTTAGGGTTAGGCAATGGGGAGGGATTAGGGTACAAGATAGGGTACGACAATGTTTAGGGGTTAGCGTACGATTGAGGGCATGGGTTAGTGTTTGTGTACTGGTTAAGCTTAGGGCATTGGTTAGTGTAGGGCATCGGAAGTGGGTCCGGTTTAGGGATGGGGTTCGGGTTAGGGTTAAGGAATGCGGAGGGTTTAGGGTACAATTTAGGGTACAACAACGCTTAAGGTTTAGCGTACGTGTGAGCGCACGAGTTAGTGTTGGTGTCCTGGTTAACATTAGGGCACGAGTGAGGGTAAGGCTTCGGGTGAGGGTCAGGGTTAGGATTCGTGCTAGGGTTAGGGTTAAAGAATGCAGAGAGATTAGGGTACAGCTTAGGGTACGACAGTGCTTAAGGGTTAGCGTTCGTGTGAGGGCAAGGGTTAGTGTTAGTGTCCTGGTTAAGATTAGGGCACGGGTGAGGGTAAGGCTTCAGGTGAGGGTCAAGGTTAGGATTCTGGTTAGTGTTAGGGTTAGGGAATGGGGAGGGATTAGTGTACAGTTTAGGGTACGACAACGAATAAGGGTTAGCGTACGTGTGAGGGCACGAGTTAGTGTTGGTGTCCTGGTTAAGATTAGGGCACGGGTGAGGGTAAGGTTTCAGGTGAGGGTCAGGGTTAGAATTCGGGTTAGGGTTAGGGTTAGGGAATGGGGAGATATTAGGGCACAGTTTAGGGTACCACAACGCTTAAGATTTAGCGTACGTGTGAGGTCACTAGTTAGTGTTAGTGTACTGCTTACGATTAGGGCACGGGTGAGGGTAAGGCCTAGGAAGAGGTTCACGTTAAGGGTTCGGGTTAGGGTTAGGGTTAGGGAATGTGGATTGGTTAGGGTACAGGTTAGGGTACGGCAATGGCTTAGGGTTTGCGTACGTTAGAGGGCATGGGTTAGTGTTGATGTACTGGTTAAAATTAGGACATGGGTGAGGGTAAAGTTTCGGGTGAGTGTCATGGTTAGGTTTCGGGTTAGGGTTAGGGTTAGGGAATGGAGAGGGATTAGGGTACAGGTTAGGGTACCGCTGTGGTTTAGTGTTAGCGTACGTGTGAGGGCACAAGTTAGTCTTGGTGTCCTGGTTAAGATTAGGGCATGGGTGAGGGTAAGGCTTCGGGTGAGGGTCAGGGTTAGTATTCGTGTTAGGGTTAGGGTTAGGGCATGCAGAGGGATTAGGGTACAGCTTAGGGTACGACAGTGCTTAAGGGTTAGCGTTCGTGTGAGGGCAAGGGTTAGTGTTAGTTTCCCGGTTAAGTTTAGGGCACGGGTGAGGGTAAGGCTTCAGCTGAGGGTCAGGGTTAGGATTCGGTTTAGGGTTAGGGTTAGGGAATGGGGAGGGATTAGGGTACAGTTTAGGGTACGACAACGATTAAGGGTGGGCGTACGTGTGAGGGCACGAGTTAGTGTTGGTGTCCTGGTTAAGATTAGGGCACGGGTGAGCGTAAGGTTCCGGGTGAGGGTCAGGGATAGCATTCGGGTTAGGGTTAGGGTTAGGGAATGGGGAGATATTAGGGCACAGTTTAGGGTACCACAACGCTTAAGGTTTAGCGTACGTGTGAGGTCACTAGTTAGTGTTAGTGTACTGCTTACGATTAGGGCACGGGTGAGGGTAAGGCCTCGGAAGAGGGTCACCTTAAGGGTTAGGGTTAGGGTTAGGGTTAGGGAATGGGAATTGATTAGGGTACATGTTAGGGTACGGCAATGGCTTAAGGTTAGCGTACGTCAGAGGGCATGGGTTAGTGTTGATGTACTGGTTAAAATTAGGACACGGGTGAGGGTAAAGTTTCGGGTGAGTGTCATGGTTAGGTTTCAGGTTAGGGTTAGGGTTAGGGAATGGAGAGGGATTAGGGTACAGTTTTGGGTACCGCTGCGGTTTAGTGTTAGCGTACGTGTGAGGGCACGAGTTAGTCTTGGTGTCCTGGTTAAGATTAGGGCACGGGTGAGGGTAAGGCTTCGGGTGAGGGTCAGGGTTAGGATTCGGGTTAGGGTTAGTGTTAGGGAATGGAGAGGGATTAGGGTACAGGTTAGGGTACGACAATGCTTAAGGGTTAGCGTAAGTGTGAGGGCACGAGTTAGTGTTGGTGTACTGGTTAAGACAAGGGCACCGATGAGGGTAAGGCCTCGGAAAA
Organism: Inia geoffrensis; assembly: GCA_036417435.1. Taxonomy (NCBI): domain Eukaryota; kingdom Metazoa; phylum Chordata; class Mammalia; order Artiodactyla; family Iniidae; genus Inia; species Inia geoffrensis. The sequence continues at coordinate 194,422 of JAZAQT010000362.1, forward strand.
GGGTCACGTTCAGGGTTTCGCTTAGGGTTAGGGTTAGGGAATGGGGAGGGATTAGGGTACAGGATAGGGTACGACAATGCTTAAGGGTTAACGTACGTTTGAAGGCATGAGTTAGTGTTTGTGTACTGGTTAAGATTAGCGCATTGGTTAGGGTAGGGCATCGGACGTGGGTCAGGTTTAGGGATGGGGTTAGGGTTAGGGTTAAGGAATGGGGAGGGATTAGGGTACAATTTAGGGTACGACAACTCTTAAGGTTTAGCGTACTTGTGAGGGCACGAGTTAGTGTTGGTGTCCTGGTTAAGATTAGGGCACGAGTGAGGGTAAGGCTTCGGGTGAGGGTCAGGGTTAGGATTCGTGCTAGGGTTAGGGTTAAAGAATGCAGAGAGATTAGGGTACAGCTTAGGGTACGACAGTGCTTAAGGGTTAGCATTCGTGTGAGGGCAAGGGTTAGTGTTAGTGTCCTGGTTAAGATTAGGGCACGGGTGAGGGTAAGGCTTCAGGTGAGGGTCAGGGTTAGGATTCTGGTTAGTGTTAGGGTTAGGGAATGGGGAGAGATTAGGGTACAGTTTAGGGTACGACAACGAATAAGGGTTAGCGTACGTGTGAGGGTACGAGTTAGTGTTGGTGTCCTGGTTAAGATTAGGGCACGGGTGAGGGTAAGGCTTCGGGCGAGGGTCAGGGTTAGGATTCGGGTTAGGGTTAGGGTTAGGGAATGGAGAGGGATTAGGGTACAGGTTAGGGTACGACAATGCTTAAGGGTTAGCGTAAGTGTGAGGGCACGAGTTAGTGTTGGTGTACTGGTTAAGACAAGGGCACCGATGAGGGTAAGGCCTCGGAAAAGGGTCACGTTCAGGGTTTCGCTTAGGGTTAGGGTTAGGGAATGGGGAGGGATTAGGGTACAGGATAGGGTACGACAATGCTTAAGGGTTAACGTACGTTTGAAGGCATGAGTTAGTGTTTGTGTACTGGTTAAGATTAGCGCATTGGTTAGGGTAGGGCATCGGACGTGGGTCAGGTTTAGGGATGGGGTTAGGGTTAGGGTTAAGGAATGGGGAGGGATTAGGGTACAATTTAGGGTACGACAACTCTTAAGGTTTAGCGTACTTGTGAGGGCACGAGTTAGTGTTGGTGTCCTGGTTAAGATTAGGGCACGAGTGAGGGTAAGGCTTCGGGTGAGGGTCAGGGTTAGGATTCGTGCTAGGGTTAGGGTTAAAGAATGCAGAGAAATTAGGGTACAGCTTAGGGTACGACAGTGCTTAAGGGTTAGCATTCGTGTGAGGGCAAGGGTTAGTGTTAGTGTCCTGGTTAAGATTAGGGCACGGGTGAGGGTAAGGCTTCAGGTGAGGGTCAGGGTTAGGATTCTGGTTAGTGTTAGGGTTAGGGAATGGGGAGGGATTAGGGTACAGTTTAGGGTACGACAACGAATAAGGGTTAGCGTACGTGTGAGGGTACGAGTTAGTGTTGGTGTCCTGGTTAAGATTAGGGCACGGGTGAGGGTAAGGCTTCGGGTGAGGGTCAGGGTTAGGATTCGGGTTAGGGTTAGGGTTAGGGAATGGAGAGGGTTTAGGGTACAGGTTAGGGTACGACAATGCTTAAGGGTTAGCGTAAGTGTGAGGGCACGAGTTAGTGTTGGTGTACTGGTTAAGACAAGGGCACCGATGAGGGTAAGGCCTCGGAAAAGGGTCACGTTCAGGGTTTCGCTTAGCGTTAGGGTTAGGGAATGAGGAGGGAATAGGGTACAGGATAGGGTACGACAATGCTTAAGTGTTAGCGTACGTTTGAGGGCATGGATTAGTGTTTGTGTACTGGTTAAGTTTAGGGCATTGGTTAGTGTAGGGCATCGGAAGTGGGTCCGGTTTATTGATGGGGTTAGGGTTAGGGTTAAGGAATGGGGAGGGATTAGGGTACAATTTAGGGTACGACAACGCTTAAGGTTTAGCGTACGTGTGAGAGCACGAGTTAGTGTTGGTGTCCTGGATAAGATTAGGGCACGGGTGAGGGTAAGGCTTCGGGTGAGGGTCAGGGTTAGGATTCGTGTTAGGTTTAGGGTTAAGGAATGCAGAGGGATTAGGGTACAGCTTAGGGTACGACAGTGCTTAATGGTTAGCGTTCGTGTGAGGGCAAGGGTTAGTGTTAGTGTCCTGGTTAAGATTAGGGCAGGGGTGAGGGTAAGGTTCCGGGTGAGGGTCAGGGATAGCATTCGGGTTAGGGTTAGGTTTAGGGAATGGGGAGATATTAGTGCACAGTTTAGGATACCACAACGCTTAAGGTTTAGCGTACGTGTGAGGTCACTAGTTAGTGTTAGTGTACTGCTTATGATTAGGGCACGGGTGAGGGTAAGGCCTCGGAAGAGTGTCACGTTAAGGGTTAGGGTTAGGGTTAGGGTTAGGGTTAGGGAATGGGGATTGATTAGGGTACAGGTTAGGGTACGGCAATGGCTTAGGGTTAGCGTACGTTAGAGGGCATGGGTTAGAGTTGATGTACTGGTTAAAATTAGGACACGGGTGAGGGTAACGTTTCGGGTGAGTGTCATGGTTAGGTTTCAGGTTAGGGTTAGGGTTAGGGAATGGAGAGGGATTAGGGTACAGGTTAGGGTACCGCTGTGGTTTAGTGTTAGCGTACGTGTGAGGGCACGAGTTAGTCTTGGTGTCCTGGTTAAGATTAGGGCACGGGTGAGGGTAAGGCTTCGGGTGAGGGTCAGGGTTAGGATTCGGGTTAGGGTTAGGGTTAGGGAATGGAGAGGGATTAGGGTACAGGTTAGGGTACGACAATGCTTAAGGGTTAGCGTAAGTGTGAGGGCACGAGTTAGTGTTGGTGTTCTGGTTAAGACAAGGACACCGATGAGGGTAAGGCCTCGGAAAAGGGTCACGTTCAGGGTTTCGCTTAGCGTTAGGGTTAGGCAATGGGGAGGGATTAGGGTACAAGATAGGGTACGACAATGTTTAGGGGTTAGCGTACGATTGAGGGCATGGGTTAGTGTTTGTGTACTGGTTAAGCTTAGGGCATTGGTTAGTGTAGGGCATCGGAAGTGGGTCCGGTTTAGGGATGGGGTTCGGGTTAGGGTTAAGGAATGCGGAGGGTTTAGGGTACAATTTAGGGTACAACAACGCTTAAGGTTTAGCGTACGTGTGAGCGCACGAGTTAGTGTTGGTGTCCTGGTTAAGATTAGGGCACGGGTGAGGGTAAGGCTTCGGGTGAGGGTCAGGGTTAGAATTCGTGTTAGGCTTAGGGTTAAGGAATGCAGAGGGATTAGGGTACAGCTTAGGGTGCGACAGTGCTTAAGGGTTAGCGTTCATGTGAGGGCAAGGGTTAGTGTTAGTGTCCTGGTTAAGATTAGGGCACGGGTGAGGGTAAGGCTTCAGGTGAGGGTCAGGGTTAGGATTCGGGTTAGGGTTAGGGTTAGGGAATGGGGAGGGATTAGGGTACAGTTTAGGGTACGACAACGATTAAGGGTGGGCGTACGTGTGAGGGCACGAGTTAGTGTTGGTGTCCTGGTTAAGATTAGGGCACGGATGAGGGTAAGGTTTCGGGTGAGGGTCAGGGATAGAATTCGGGTTAGGTTTAGGGTTAGGGAATGGGGAGATATTAGGGCACAGTTTAGGGTACCACAACGCTTAAGGTTTAGCGTACGTGTGAGGTCACTAGTTAGTGTTAGTGTACTGCTTACGATTAGGGCACGGGTGAGGGTAAGGCCTCGGAAGAGGGTCACGTTAAGGGTTAGGGTTAGGGTTAGGGTTAGGGAATGGGAATTGATTAGGGTACAGGTTAGGGTACGGCAATGGCTTAAGGTTAGCGTATGTCAGAGGGCATGGGTTAGTGTTGATGTACTGGTTAAAATTAGGACACGGTTGAGGGTAAAGTTTCGGGTGAGTGTCATGGTTAGGTTTCAGGTTAGGGTTAGGGTTAGGGAATGGAGAGGGATTAGGGTACAGGTTAGGGCACCGCTGCGGTTTAGTGTTAGCGTACGTGTGAGGGCACGAGTTAGTCTTGGTGTACTGGTTAAGATTAGGGCACGGGTGAGGGTAAGGCTTCGGGCGAGGGTCAGGGTTAGGATTCGGGTTAGGGTTAGGGTTAGGGAATGGAGAGGGATTAGGGTACAGGTTAAGGTAAAACAATGCTTAAGGGTTAGCGTAAGTGTGAGGGCACGAGTTAGTGTTCGTGTACTGGTTAAGACAAGGGCACCGATGAGGGTAAGGCCTCGGAAAAGGGTCACGTTCAGGGTTTCGCTTAGGGTTAGGGTTAGGGAATGGGGAGGGATTAGGGTACAGGATAGGGTACGACAATGCTTATGGGCTAACGTACGTTTGAAGGCATGAGTTAGTGTTTGTGTACTGGTTAAGATTAGGGCATTGGTTAGGGTAGGGCATCGGACGTGGGTGAGGCTTAGGGATGGGGTTAGGGTTAGGTTTAAGGAATGGGGAGGGATTATGGTACAATTTAGGGTACGACAACTCTTAAGGTTTAGCGTACGTGTGAGGGCACGAGTTAGTGTTGGTGTCCTGGTTAACATTAGGGCACGAGTGAGGGTAAGGCTTCGGGTGAGGGTCAGGGTTAGGATTCGTGCTAGGGTTAGGGTTAAAGAATGCAGAGATATTAGGGTACAGCTTAGGGTACGACAGTGCTTAAGGGTTAGCGTTCGTGTGAGGGCAAGGGTTAGTGTTAGTGTCCTGGTTAAGATTAGGGCACGGGTGAGGGTAAGGCTTCAGGTGAGGGTCAAGGTTAGGATTCTGGTTAGTGTTAGGGTTAGGGAATGGGGAGGGATTAGTGTACAATTTAGGGTACGACAACGAATAAGGTTTAGCGTACGTGTGAGGGCACGAGTTAGTGTTGGTGTCCTGGTTAAGATTAGGGCACGGGTGAGGGTAAGGTTTCAGGTGAGGGTCAGGGTTAGAATTCGGGTTAGGGTTAGGGTTAGGGAATGGGGAGATATTAGGGCACAGTTTAGGGTACCACAACGCTTAAGATTTAGCGTACGTGTGAGGTCACTAGTTAGTGTTAGTGTACTGCTTACGATTAGGGCACGGGTGAGGGTAAGGCCTAGGTAGAGGTTCACGTTAAGGGTTCGGGTTAGGGTTAGGGTTAGGGAATGTGGATTGGTTAGGGTACAGGTTAGGGTACGGCAATGGCTTAGGGTTTGCGTACGTTAGAGGGCATGGGTTAGTGTTGATGTACTGGTTAAAATTAGGACATGGGTGAGGGTAAAGTTTCGGGTGAGTGTCATGGTTAGGTTTCGGGTTAGGGTTAGGGTTAGGGAATGGAGAGGGATTAGGGTACAGGTTAGGGTACCGCTGTGGTTTAGTGTTAGCGTACGTGTGAGGGCACAAGTTAGTCTTGGTGTCCTGGTTAAGATTAGGGCACGGGTGAGGGTAAGGCTTCGGGTGAGGGTCAGGGTTAGTATTCGTGTTAGGGTTAGTGTTAGGGCATGCAGAGGGATTAGGGTACAGCTTAGGGTACGACAGTGCTTAAGGGTTAGCGTTCGTGTGAGGGCAAGGGTTAGTGTTAGTGTCCCGGTTAAGTTTAGGGCACGGGTGAGGGTAAGGCTTCGGGTGAGGGTCAGGGTTAGGATTCGGGTTAGGGTTAGGGTTAGGGAATGGAGAGGGATTAGGGTACAGGTTAGGGTACGACAATGCTTAAGGGTTAGCGTAAGTGTGAGGGCACGAGTTAGTGTTGGTGTACTGGTTAAGACAAGGGCACCGATGAGGGTAAGGCCTCGGAAAAGGGTCACGTTCAGGGTTTCGCTTAGCGTTAGGGTTAGGGAATGAGGAGGGAATAGGGTACAGGATAGGGTACGACAATGCTTAAGTGTTAGCGTACGTTTGAGGGCATGGATTAGTGTTTGTGTACTGGTTAAGTTTAGGGCATTGGTTAGTGTAGGGCATCGGAAGTGGGTCCGGTTTATTGATGGGGTTAGGGTTAGGGTTAAGGAATGGGGAGGGATTAGGGTACAATTTAGGGTACGACAACGCTTAAGGTTTAGCGTACGTGTGAGAGCACGAGTTAGTGTTGGTGTCCTGGATAAGATTAGGGCACGGGTGAGGGTAAGGCTTCGGGTGAGGGTCAGGGTTAGGATTCGTGTTAGGTTTAGGGTTAAGGAATGCAGAGGGATTAGGGTACAGCTTAGGGTACGACAGTGCTTAATGGTTAGCGTTCGTGTGAGGGCAAGGGTTAGTGTTAGTGTCCTGGTTAAGATTAGGGCAGGGGTGAGGGTAAGGTTCCGGGTGAGGGTCAGGGATAGCGTTCGGGTTAGGGTTAGGTTTAGGGAATAGGGAGATATTAGGGCACAGTTTAGGATACCACAACGCTTAAGGTTTAGCGTACGTGTGAGGTCACTAGTTAGTGTTAGTGTACTGCTTATGATTAGGGCACGGGTGAGGGTAAGGCCTCGGAAGAGTGTCACGTTAAGGGTTAGGGTTAGGGTTAGGGTTAGGGAATGGGGATTGATTAGGGTACAGGTTAGGGTACGGCAATGGCTTAGGGTTAGCGTACGTTAGAGGGCATGGGTTAGAGTTGATGTACTGGTTAAAATTAGGACACGGGTGAGGGTAACGTTTCGGGTGAGTGTCATGTTTAGGTTTCAGGTTAGGGTTAGGGTTAGGGAATGGAGAGGGATTAGGGTACAGGTTAGGGTACCGCTGTGGTTTAGTGTTAGCGTACGTGTGAGGGCACGAGTTAGTCTTGGTGTCCTGGTTAAGATTAGGGCACGGGTGAGGGTAAGGCTTCGGGTGAGGGTCAGGGTTAGGATTCGGGTTAGGGTTAGGGTTAGGGAATGGAGAGGGATTAGGGTACAGGTTAGGGTACGACAATGCTTAAGGGTTAGCGTAAGTGTGAGGGCACGAGTTAGTGTTGGTGTTCTGGTTAAGACAAGGACACCGATGAGGGTAAGGCCTCGGAAAAGGGTCACGTTCAGGGTTTCGCTTAGCGTTAGGGTTAGGCAATGGAGAGGGATTAGGGTACAAGATAGGGTACGACAATGTTTAGGGGTTAGCGTACGATTGAGGGCATGGGTTAGTGTTTGTGTACTGGTTAAGCTTAGGGCATTGGTTAGTGTAGGGCATCGGAAGTGGGTCCGGTTTAGGGATGGGGTTCGGGTTAGGGTTAAGGAATGCGGAGGGTTTAGGGTACAATTTAGGGTACAACAACGCTTAAGGTTTAGCGTACGTGTGAGCGCACGAGTTAGTGTTGGTGTCCTGGTTAAGATTAGGGCACGGGTGAGGGTAAGGCTTCGGGTGAGGGTCAGGGTTAGGATTCGTGTTAGGCTTAGGGTTAAGGAATGCAGAGGGATTAGGGTACAGCTTAGGGTGCGACAGTGCTTAAGGGTTAGCGTTCGTGTGAGGGCAAGGGTTAGTGTTAGTGTCCTGGTTAAGATTAGGGCACGGGTGAGGGTAAGGCTTCAGGTGAGGGTCAGGGTTAGGATTCGGGTTAGGGTTAGGGTTAGGGAATGGGGAGGGATTAGGGTACAGTTTAGGGTACGACAACGATTAAGGGTGGGAGTACGTGTCAGGGCACGAGTTAGTGTTGGTGTCCTGGTTAAGATTAGGGCACGGGTGAGGGCAAGGTTTCGGGTGAGCGTCAGGGATAGAATTCGGGTTAGGGTTAGGGTTAGGGAATGGGGAGATATTAGGGCACAGTTTAGGGTACCACAACGCTTAAGGTTTAGCGTACGTGTGAGGTCACTAGTTAGTGTTAGTGTACTGCTTACGATTAGGGCACGGGTGAGGGTAAGGCCTCGGAAGAGGGTCACGTTAAGGGTTAGGGTTAGGGTTAGGGTTAGGGAATGGGAATTGATTAGGGTACAGGTTAGGGTACGGCAATGGCTTAAGGTTAGCGTACGTCAGAGGGCATGGGTTAGTGTTGATGTACTGGTTAAAATTAGGACACGGTTGAGGGTAAAGTTTCGGGTGAGTGTCATGGTTAGGTTTCAGGTTAGGGTTAGGGTTAGCGAATGGAGAGGGATTAGGGTACAGGTTAGGGTACCGCTGCGGTTTAGTGTTAGCGTACGTGTGAGGGCACGAGTTAGTCTTGGTGTACTGGTTAAGATTAGGGCACGGGTGAGGGTAAGGCTTCGGGCGAGGGTCAGGGTTAGGATTCGGGTTAGGGTTAGGGTTAGGGAATGGAGAGGGATTAGGGTACAGGTTAGGGTACAACAATGCTTAAGGGTTAGCGTAAGTGTGAGGGCACGAGTTAGTGTTCGTGTACTGGTTAAGACAAGGGCACCGATGAGGGTAAGGCCTCGGAAAAGGGTCACGTTCAGGGTTTCGCTTAGGGTTAGGGTTAGGGAATGGGGAGGGATTAGGGTACAGGATAGGGTACGACAATGCTTATGGGCTAACGTACGTTTGAAGGCATGAGTTAGTGTTTGTGTACTGGTTAAGATTAGGGCATTGGTTAGGGTAGGGCATCGGACGTGGGTGAGGCTTAGGGATGGGGTTAGGGTTAGGTTTAAGGAATGGGGAGGGATTAGGGTACAATTTAGGGTACGACAACTCTTAAGGTTTAGCGTACGTGTGAGGGCACGAGTTAGTGTTGGTGTCCTGGTTAACATTAGGGCACGAGTGAGGGTAAGGTTTCGGGTGAGGGTCAGGGTTAGGATTCGTGCTAGGGTTAGGGTTAAAGAATGCAGAGAGATTAGGGTACAGCTTAGGGTACGACAGTGCTTAAGGGTTAGCGTTCGTGTGAGGGCATGGGTTAGTGTTAGTGTCCTGGTTAAGATTAGGGCACGGGTGAGGGTAAGGCTTCAGGTGAGGGTCAAGGTTAGGATTCTGGTTAGTGTTAGGGTTAGGGAATGGGGAGGGATTAGTGTACAGTTTAGGGTACGACAACGAATAAGGGTTAGCGTACGTGTGAGGGCACGAGTTAGTGTTGGTGTCCTGGTTAAGATTAGGGCACGGGTGAGGGTAAGGTTTCAGGTGAGGGTCAGGGTTAGAATTCGGGTTAGGGTTAGGGTTAGGGAATGGGGAGATATTAGGGCACAGTTTAGGGTACCACAACGCTTAAGATTTAGCGTACGTGTGAGGTCACTAGTTAGTGTTAGTGTACTGCTTACGATTAGGGCACGGGTGAGGGTAAGGCCTAGGAAGAGGTTCACGTTAAGGGTTCGGGTTAGGGTTAGGGTTAGGGAATGTGGATTGGTTAGGGTACAGGTTAGGGTACGGCAATGGCTTAGGGTTTGCGTACGTTAGAGGGCATGGGTTAGTGTTGATGTACTGGTTAAAATTAGGACATGGGTGAGGGTAAAGTTTCGGGTGAGTGTCATGGTTAGGTTTCGGGTTAGGGTTAGGGTTAGGGAATGGAGAGGGATTAGGGTACAGGTTAGGGTACCGCTGTGGTTTAGTGTTAGCGTACGTGTGAGGGCACAAGTTAGTCTTGGTGTCCTGGTTAAGATTAGGGCACGGGTGAGGGTAAGGCTTCGGGTGAGGGTCAGGGTTAGTATTCGTGTTAGGGTTAGGGTTAGGGCATGCAGAGGGATTAGGGTACAGCTTAGGGTACGACAGTGCTTAAGGGTTAGCGTTCGTGTGAGGGCAAGGGTTAGTGTTAGTTTCCCGGTTAAGTTTAGGGCACGGGTGAGGGTAAGGCTTCAGCTGAGGGTCAGGGTTAGGATTCGGTTTAGGGTTAGGGTTAGGGAATGGGGAGGGATTAGGGTACAGTTTAGGGTACGACAACGATTAAGGGTGGGCGTACGTGTGAGGGCACGAGTTAGTGTTGGTGTCCTGGTTAAGATTAGGGCACGGGTGAGCGTAAGGTTCCGGGTGAGGGTCAGGGATAGCATTCGGGTTAGGGTTAGGGTTAGGGAATGGGGAGATATTAGGGCACAGTTTAGGGTACCACAACGCTTAAGGTTTAGCGTACTTGTGAGGTCACTAGTTAGTGTTAGTGTACTGCTTACGATTAGGGCACGGGTGAGGGTAAGGCCTCGGAAGAGGGTCACCTTAAGGGTTAGGGTTAGGGTTAGGGTTAGGGAATGGGAATAGATTAGGGTACATGTTAGGGTACGGCAATGGCTTAAGGTTAGCGTACGTCAGAGGGCATGGGTTAGTGTTGATGTACTGGTTAAAATTAGGACACGGGTGAGGGTAAAGTTTCGGGTGAGTGTCATGGTTAGGTTTCAGGTTAGGGTTAGGGTTAGGGAATGGAGAGGGATTAGGGTACAGTTTAGGGTACCGCTGCGGTTTAGTGTTAGCGTACGTGTGAGGGCACGTGTTAGTCTTGGTGTCCTGGTTAAGATTAGAGCACGGGTGAGGGTAAGGCTTCGGGTGAGGGTCAGGGTTAGGATTCGGGTTAGGGTTAGTGTTAGGGAATGGAGAGGGATTAGGGTACAGGTTAGGGTACGACAATGCTTAAGGGTTAGCGTAAGTGTGAGGGCACGAGTTAGTGTTGGTGTACTGGTTAAGACAAGGGCACCGATGAGGGTAAGGCCTCGGAAAAGGGTCACGTTCAGGGTTTCGCTTAGGGTTAGGGTTAGGGAATGGGGAGGGATTAGGGTACAGGATAGGGTACGACAATGCTTAAGGGTTAACGTACGTTTGAAGGCATGAGTTAGTGTTTGTGTACTGGTTAAGATTAGCGCATTGGTTAGGGTAGGGCATCGGACGTGGGTCAGGTTTAGGGATGGGGTTAGGGTTAGGGTTAAGGAATGGGGAGGGATTAGGGTACAATTTAGGGTACGACAACTCTTAAGGTTTAGCGTACTTGTGAGGGCACGAGTTAGTGTTGGTGTCCTGGTTAAGATTAGGGCACGAGTGAGGGTAAGTCTTCGGGTGAGGGTCAGGGTTAGGATTCGTGCTAGGGTTAGGGTTAAAGAATGCAGAGAGATTAGGGTACAGCTTAGGGTACGACAGTGCTTAAGGGTTAGCATTCGTGTGAGGGCAAGGGTTAGTGTTAGTGTCCTGGTTAAGATTAGGGCACGGGTGAGGGTAAGGCTTCAGGTGAGGGTCAGGGTTAGGATTCTGGTTAGTGTTAGGGTTAGGGAATGGGGAGGGATTAGGGTACAGTTTAGGGTACGACAACGAATAAGGGTTAGCGTACGTGTGAGGGTACGAGTTAGTGTTGGTGTCCTGGTTAAGATTAGGGCACGGGTGAGTGTAAGGCTTCGGGTGAGGGTCAGGGTTAGGATTCGGGTTAGGGTTAGGGTTAGGGAATGGAGAGGGATTAGGGTACAGGTTAGGGTACGACAATGCTTAAGGGTTAGCGTAAGTGTGAGGGCACGAGTTAGTGTTGGTGTACTGGTTAAGACAAGGGCACCGATGAGGGTAAGGCCTCGGAAAAGGGTCACGTTCAGGGTTTCGCTTAGCGTTAGGGTTAGGGAATGAGGAGGGAATAGGGTACAGGATAGGGTACGACAATGCTTAAGTGTTAGCGTACGTTTGAGGGCATGGATTAGTGTTTGTGTACTGGTTAAGTTTAGGGCATTGGTTAGTGTAGGGCATCGGAAGTGGGTCCGGTTTATTGATGGGGTTAGGGTTAGGGTTAAGGAATGGGGAGGGATTAGGGTACAATTTAGGGTACGACAACGCTTAAGGTTTAGCGTACGTGTGAGAGCACGAGTTAGTGTTGGTGTCCTGGATAAGATTAGGGCACGGGTGAGGGTAAGGCTTCGGGTGAGGGTCAGGATTAGGATTCGTGTTAGGTTTAGGGTTAAGGAATGCAGAGGGATTAGGGTACAGCTTAGGGTACGACAGTGCTTAATGGTTAGCGTTCGTGTGAGGGCAAGGGTTAGTGTTAGTGTCCTGGTTAAGTTTAGGGCACGGGTGAGAGTAAGGCTTCAGGTGAGTGTCAGGGCTAGGATTCGGGTTAGGGTTAGGGTTAGGGAATGGGGAGGGATTAGGGTACAGTTTAGGGTACGACAACGATTAAGGGTGGGCGTACGTGTGAGGGCACGAGTTAGTGTTGGTGTCCTGGTTAAGATTAGGGCACGGGTGAGGGTAAGGTTCCGGGTGAGGGTCAGGGATAGCATTCGGGTTAGGGTTAGGTTTAGGGAATGGGGAGATATTAGGGCACAGTTTAGGATACCACAACCCTTAAGGTTTAGCGTACGTGTGAGGTCACTAGTTAGTGTTAGTGTACTGCTTATGATTAGGGCACGGGTGAGGGTAAGGCCTTGGAAGAGTGTCACGTTAAGGGTTAGGGTTAGGGTTAGGGTTAGGGAATGGGGATTGATTAGGGTACAGGTTAGGGTACGGCAATGGCTTAGGGTTAGCGTACGTTAGAGGGCATGGGTTAGAGTTGATGTACTGGTTAAAATTAGGACACGGGTGAGGGTAACGTTTCGGGTGAGTGTCATGGTTAGGTTTCAGGTTAGGGTTAGGGTTAGGGAATGGAGAGGGATTAGGGTACAGGTTAGGGTACCGCTGTGGTTTAGTGTTAGCGTACGTGTGAGGGCACGAGTTAGTCTTGGTGTCCTGGTTAAGATTAGGGCACGGGTGAGGGTAAGGCTTCGGGTGAGGGTCAGGGTTAGGATTCGGGTTAGGGTTAGGGTTAGGGAATGGAGAGGGATTAGGGTACAGGTTAGGGTACGACAATGCTTAAGGGTTAGCGTAAGTGTGAGGGCACGAGTTAGTGTTGGTGTTCTGGTTAAGACAAGGACACCGATGAGGGTAAGGCCTCGGAAAAGGGTCACGTTCAGGGTTTCGCTTAGCGTTAGGGTTAGGCAATGGGGAGGGATTAGGGTACAAGATAGGGTACGACAATGTTTAGGGGTTAGCGTACGATTGAGGGCATGGGTTAGTGTTTGTGTACTGGTTAAGCTTAGGGCATTGGTTAGTGTAGGGCATCGGAAGTGGGTCCGGTTTAGGGATGGGGTTCGGGTTAGGGTTAAGGAATGCGGAGGGTTTAGGGTACAATTTAGGGTACAACAACGCTTAAGGTTTAGCGTACGTGTGAGCGCACGAGTTAGTGTTGGTGTCCTGGTTAAGATTAGGGCACGGGTGAGGGTAAAGCTTCGGGAGAGGGTCAAGGTTAGGATTCGTGTTAGGCTTAGGGTTAAGGAATGCAGAGGGATTAGGGTACAGCTTAGGGTACGACAGTGCTTAAGGGTTAGCGTTCGTGTGAGGGCAAGGGTTACTGTTAGTGTCCTGGTTAAGATTAGGGCACGGGTGAGGGTAAGGCTTCAGGTGAGGGTCAGGGTTAGGATTCGGGTTAGGGTTAGGGTTAGGGAATGGGGAGGGATTAGGGTACAGTTTAGGGTACGACAACGATTAAGGGTGGGCGTACGTGTCAGGGCACGAGTTAGTGTTGGTGTCCTGGTTAAGATTAGGGCACGGGTGAGGGTAAGGTTTCGGGTGAGGGTCAGGGATAGAATTCGGGTTAGGGTTAGGGTTAGGGAATGGGGAGATATTAGGGCACAGTTTAGGGTACCACAACGCTTAAGGTTTAGCGTACGTGTGAGGTCACTAGTTAGTGTTAGTGTACTGCTTACGATTAGGGCACGGGTGAGGGTAAGGCCTCGGAAGAGGGTCACGTTAAGGGTTAGGGTTAGGGTTAGGGTTAGGGAATGGGAATTGATTAGGGTACAGGTTAGGGTACGGCAATGGCTTAAGGTTAGCGTACGTCAGAGGGCATGGGTTAGTGTTGATGTACTGGTTAAAATTAGGACACGGTTGAGGGTAAAGTTTCGGGTGAGTGTCATGGTTAGGTTTCAGGTTAGGGTTAGGGTTAGGGAAAGGAGAGGGATTAGGGTACAGGTTAGGGCACCGCTGCGGTTTAGTGTTAGCGTACGTGTGAGGGCACGAGTTAGTCTTGGTGTCCTGTTTAAGATTAGGGCACGGGTGAGGGTAAGGCTTCGGGCGAGGGTCAGGGTTAGGATTCGGGTTAGGGTTAGGGTTAGGGAATGGAGAGGGATTAGGGTACAGGTTAGGGTACAACAATGCTTAAGGGTTAGCGTAAGTGTGAGGGCACGAGTTAGTGTTCGTGTACTGGTTAAGACAAAGGCACCGATGAGGGTAAGGCCTCGGAAAAGGGTCACGTTCAGGGTTTCGCTTAGGGTTAGGGTTAGGGAATGGGGAGGGATTAGGGTACAGGATAGGGTACGACAATGCTTATGGGCTAACGTACGTTTGAAGGCATGAGTTAGTGTTTGTGTACTGGTTAAGATTAGGGCATTGGTTAGGGTAGGGCATCGGACGTGGGTGAGGCTTAGGGATGGGGTTAGGGTTAGGTTTAAGGAATGGGGAGGGATTAGGGTACAATTTAGGGTACGACAACTCTTAAGGTTTAGCGTACGTGTGAGGGCACGAGTTAGTGTTGGTGTCCTGGTTAACATTAGGGCACGAGTGAGGGTAAGGCTTCGGGTGAGGGTCAGGGTTAGGATTCGTGCTAGGGTTAGGGTTAAAGAATGCAGAGAGATTAGGGTACAGCTTAGGGTACGACAGTGCTTAAGGGTTAGCGTTCGTGTGAGAGCAAGGGTTAGTGTTAGTGTCCTGGTTAAGATTAGGGCACGGGTGAGGGTAAGGCTTCAGGTGAGGGTCAAGGTTAGGATTCTGGTTAGTGTTAGGGTTAGGGAATGGGGAGGGATTAGGGTACAGTTTAGGGTACGACAACGAATAAGGGTTAGCGTACGTGTGAGGGCACGAGTTAGTGTTGGTGTCCTGGTTAAGATTAGGGCACGGGTGAGTGTAAGGTTTCAGGTGAGGGTCAGGGATAGAATTCGGGTTAGAGTTAGGGTTAGGGAATGGGGAGATATTAGGGCACAGTTTAGGGTACCACAACGCTTAAGGTTTAGCGTACGTGTGAGGTCACTAGTTAGTGTTAGTGTACTGCTTACGATTAGGGCACGGGTGAGGGCAAGGCCTAGGAAGAGGGTCACGTTAAGGGTTAGGGTTAGGGTTAGGGTTAGGGAATGTGGATTGGTTAGGGTACAGGCTAGGGTACGGCAATGGCTTAGGGTTTGCGTACGTTAGAGGGCATGGGTTAGTGTTGATGTACTGGTTAAAATTAGGACACGGGTGAGGGTAAAGTTTCGGGTGAGTGTCATGGTTAGGTTTCAGGTTAGGGTTAGGGTTAGGGAATGGAGAGGGATTAGGGTACAGGTTAGGGTACCGCTGTGGTTTAGTGTTAGCGTACGTGTGAGGGCACGAGTTAGTCTTAGTGTCCTGGTTAAGATTAGGGCACGGGTGAGGGTAAGGCTTCGGGTGAGGGTCAGGGTTAGGATTCGGGTTAGGGTTAGGGTTAGGGAATGGAGAGGGATTAGGGTACAGGTTAGGGTACGACAATGCTTAAGGGTTAGCGTAAGTGTGAGGGCACGAGTTAGTGTTGGTGTACTGGTTAAGACAAGGGCACCGATGAGGGTAAGGCCTCGGAAAAGGGTCACGTTCAGGGTTTCGCTTAGCGTTAGGGTTAGGGAATGAGGAGGGAATAGGGTACAGGATAGGGTACGACAATGCTTAAGTGTTAGCGTACGTTTGAGGGCATGGATTAGTGTTTGTGTACTGGTTAAGTTTAGGGCATTGGTTAGTGTAGGGCATCGGAAGTGGGTCCGGTTTATTGATGGGGTTAGGGTTAGGGTTAAGGAATGGGGAGGGATTAGGGTACAATTTAGGGTACGACAACGCTTAAGGTTTAGCGTACGTGTGAGGGCACGAGTTAGTGTTGGTGTCCTGGATAAGATTAGGGCACAGGTGAGGGTAAGGCTTCGGGTGAGGGTCAGGGTTAGGATTCGTGTTAGGGTTAGGGTTAAGGAATGCAGAGGGATTAGGGTACAGCTTAGGGTACGACAGTGCTTAATGGTTAGCGTTCGTGTGAGGGCAAGGGTTAGTGTTAGTGTCCTGGTTAAGTTTAGGGCACGGGTGAGAGTAAGGCTTCAGGTGAGTGTCAGGGTTAGGATTCGGGTTAGGGTTAGGGTTAAGGAATGCAGAGGGATTAGGGTACAGCTTAGGGTACGACAGTGCTTAAGGGTTAGCGTTCGTGTGAGGGCAAGGGTTAGTGTTAGTGTCCTGGTTAAGATTAGGGCACGGGTGAGGGTAAGGCTTCAGGTGAGGGTGAAGGTTAGGATTCTGGTTAGTGTTAGGGTTAGGGAATGGGGAGGGATTAGGGTACAGTTTAGGGTACGACAACGAATAAGGGTTAGCGTACGTGTGAGGGCACGAGTTAGTGTTGGTGTCCTGGTTAAGATTAGGGCACGGGTGAGGGTAAGGTTTCAGGTGAGGGTCAGGGTTAGAATTCGGGTTAGGGTTAGGGTTAGGGAATGGGGAGATATTAGGGCACAGTTTAGGGTACCACAACGCTTAAGGTTTAGCGTACGTGTGAGGTCACTAGTTAGTGTTAGTGTACTGCTTAGGATTAGGGCACGGGTGAGGGTAAGGCCTAGGAAGAGGTTCACGTTAAGGGTTCGGGTTAGGGTTAGGGTTAGGGAATGTGGATTGGTTAGGGTACAGGTTAGGGTACGGCAATGGCTTAGGGTTTGCGTACGTTAGAGGGCATGGGTTAGTATTGATGTACTGGTTAAAATTAGGACATGGGTGAGGGTAAAGTTTCGGGTGAGTGTCATGGTTAGGTTTCGGGTTAGGGTTAGGGTTAGGGAATGGAGAGGGATTAGGGTACAGGTTAGGGTACCGCTGTGGTTTACTGTTAGCGTACGTGTGAGGGCACGAGTTAGTCTTGGTGTCCTGGTTAAGATTAGGGCACGGGTGAGGGTAAGGCTTCGGGTGAGGGTCAGGGTTAGGATTCGTGTTAGGGTTAGGGTTAGGGCATGCAGAGGGATTAGGGTACAGCTTAGGGTACGACAGTGCTTAAGGGTTAGCGTTCGTGTGAGGGCAAGGGTTAGTTTTAGTGTTCCGGTTAAGTTTAGGGCACGGGTGAGGGTAAGGCTTCAGCTGAGGGTCAGGGTTAGGATTCGGTTTAGGGTTAGGGTTAGGGAATGGGGAGGGATTAGGGTACAGTTTAGGGTACGACAACGATTAAGGGTGGGCATACGTGTGAGGGAACGAGTTAGTGTTGGTGTCCTGGTTAAGATTAGGGCACGGGTGAGCGTAAGGTTCCGGGTGAGGGTCAGGGATAGCATTCGGGTTAGGGTTAGGGTTAGGGAATGGGGAGATATTAGGGCACAGTTTAGGGTACCACAACGCTTAAGGTTTAGCGTACGTGTGAGGTCACTAGTTAGTGTTAGTGTACTGCTTACGATTAGGGCACGGGTGAGGGTAAGGCCTCGGAAGAGGGTCACGTTAAGGGTTAGGGTTAGGGTTAGGGTTAGGGAATGGGAATTGATTAGGGTACATTTTAGGGTACGGCAATGGCTTAAGGTTAGCGTACGTCAGAGGGCATGGGTTAGTGTTGATGTACTGGTTAAAATTAGGACACGGGTGAGGGTAAAGTTTCGGGTGAGTGTCATGGTTAGGTTTCAGGTTAGGGTTAGGGTTAGGGAATGGAGAGGGATTAGGGTACAGTTTAGGGTACCGCTGCGGTTTAGTGTTAGCGTACGTGTGAGGGCACGAGTTAGTCTTGGTGTCCTGGTTAAGATTAGGGCACGGGTGAGGGTAAGGCTTCGGGTGAGGGTCAGGGTTAGGATTCGGGTTAGGGTTAGTGTTAGGGAATGGAGAGGGATTAGGGTACAGGTTAGGGTACGACAATGCTTAAGGGTTAGCGTAAGTGTGAGGGCACGAGTTAGTGTTGGTGTACTGGTTAAGACAAGGGCACCGATGAGGGTAAGGCCTCGGAAAAGGGTCACGTTCAGGGTTTCGCTTAGGGTTAGGGTTAGGGAATGGGGAGGGATTAGGGTACAGGATAGGGTACGACAATGCTTAAGGGTTAACGTACGTCTGAAGGCATGAGTTAGTGTTTGTGTACTGGTTAAGATTAGCGCATTGGTTAGGGTAGGGCATCGGACGTGGGTCAGGTTTAGGGATGGGGTTAGGGTTAGGGTTAAGGAATGGGGAGGGATTAGGGTACAATTTAGGGTACGACAACTCTTAAGGTTTAGCGTACTTGTGAGGGCACGAGTTAGTGTTGGTGTCCTGGTTAAGATTAGGGCACGAGTGAGGGTAAGGCTTCGGGTGAGGGTCAGGGTTAGGATTCGTGCTAGGGTTAGGGTTAAAGAATGCAGAGAGATTAGGGTACAGCTTAGGGTACGACAGTGCTTAAGGGTTAGCATTCGTGTGAGGGCAAGGGTTAGTGTTAGTGTCCTGGTTAAGATTAGGGCACGGGTGAGGGTAAGGCTTCAGGTGAGGGTCAGGGTTAGGATTCTGGTTAGTGTTAGGGTTAGGGAATGGGGAGGGATTAGGGTACAGTTTAGGGTACGACAACGAATAAGGGTTAGCGTACGTGTGAGGGTACGAGTTAGTGTTGGTGTCCTGGTTAAGATTAGGGCACGGGTGAGTGTAAGGCTTCGGGTGAGGGTCAGGGTTAGGATTCGGGTTAGGGTTAGGGTTAGGGAATGGAGAGGGATTAGGGTACAGGTTAGGGTACGACAATGCTTAAGGGTTAGCGTAAGTGTGAGGGCACGAGTTAGTGTTGGTGTACTGGTTAAGACAAGGGCACCGATGAGGGTAAGGCCTCGGAAAAGGGTCACGTTCAGGGTTTCGCTTAGCGTTAGGGTTAGGGAATGAGGAGGGAATAGGGTACAGGATAGGGTACGACAATGCTTAAGTGTTAGCGTACGTTTGAGGGCATGGATTAGTGTTTGTGTACTGGTTAAGTTTAGGGCATTGGTTAGTGTAGGGCATCGGAAGTGGGTCCGGTTTATTGATGGGGTTAGGGTTAGGGTTAAGGAATGGGGAGGGATTAGGGTACAATTTAGGGTACGACAACGCTTAAGGTTTAGCGTACGTGTGAGAGCACGAGTTAGTGTTGGTGTCCTGGATAAGATTAGGGCACGGGTGAGGGTAAGGCTTCGGGTGAGGGTCAGGATTAGGATTCGTGTTAGGTTTAGGGTTAAGGAATGCAGAGGGATTAGGGTACAGCTTAGGGTACGACAGTGCTTAATGGTTAGCGTTCGTGTGAGGGCAAGGGTTAGTGTTAGTGTCCTGGTTAAGTTTAGGGCACGGGTGAGAGTAAGGCTTCAGGTGAGTGTCAGGGCTAGGATTCGGGTTAGGGTTAGGGTTAGGGAATGGGGAGGGATTAGGGTACAGTTTAGGGTACGACAACGATTAAGGGTGGGCGTACGTGTGAGGGCACGAGTTAGTGTTGGTGTCCTGGTTAAGATTAGGGCACGGGTGAGGGTAAGGTTCCGGGTGAGGGTCAGGGATAGCATTCGGGTTAGGGTTAGGTTTAGGGAATGGGGAGATATTAGGGCACAGTTTAGGATACCACAACCCTTAAGGTTTAGCGTACGTGTGAGGTCACTAGTTAGTGTTAGTGTACTGCTTATGATTAGGGCACGGGTGAGGGTAAGGCCTCGGAAGAGTGTCACGTTAAGGGTTAGGGTTAGGGTTAGGGTTAGGGAATGGGGATTGATTAGGGTACAGGTTAGGGTACGGCAATGGCTTAGGGTTAGCGTACGTTAGAGGGCATGGGTTAGAGTTGATGTACTGGTTAAAATTAGGACACGGGTGAGGGTAACGTTTCGGGTGAGTGTCATGGTTAGGTTTCAGGTTAGGGTTAGGGTTAGGGAATGGAGAGGGATTAGGGTACAGGTTAGGGTACCGCTGTGGTTTAGTGTTAGCGTACGTGTGAGGGCACGAGTTAGTCTTGGTGTCCTGGTTAAGATTAGGGCACGGGTGAGGGTAAGGCTTCGGGTGAGGGTCAGGGTTAGGATTCGGGTTAGGGTTAGGGTTAGGGAATGGAGAGGGATTAGGGTACAGGTTAGGGTACGACAATGCTTAAGGGTTAGCGTAAGTGTGAGGGCACGAGTTAGTGTTGGTGTTCTGGTTAAGACAAGGACACCGATGAGGGTAAGGCCTCGGAAAAGGGTCACGTTCAGGGTTTCGCTTAGCGTTAGGGTTAGGCAATGGGGAGGGATTAGGGTACAAGATAGGGTACGACAATGTTTAGGGGTTAGCGTACGATTGAGGGCATGGGTTAGTGTTTGTGTACTGGTTAAGCTTAGGGCATTGGTTAGTGTAGGGCATCGGAAGTGGGTCCGGTTTAGGGATGGGGTTCGGGTTAGGGTTAAGGAATGCGGAGGGTTTAGGGTACAATTTAGGGTACAACAACGCTTAAGGTTTAGCGTACGTGTGAGCGCACGAGTTAGTGTTGGTGTCCTGGTTAAGATTAGGGCACGGGTGAGGGTAAAGCTTCGGGAGAGGGTCAAGGTTAGGATTCGTGTTAGGCTTAGGGTTAAGGAATGCAGAGGGATTAGGGTACAGCTTAGGGTACGACAGTGCTTAAGGGTTAGCGTTCGTGTGAGGGCAAGGGTTACTGTTAGTGTCCTGGTTAAGATTAGGGCACGGGTGAGGGTAAGGCTTCAGGTGAGGGTCAGGGTTAGGATTCGGGTTAGGGTTAGGGTTAGGGAATGGGGAGGGATTAGGGTACAGTTTAGGGTACGACAACGATTAAGGGTGGGCGTACGTGTCAGGGCACGAGTTAGTGTTGGTGTCCTGGTTAAGATTAGGGCACGGGTGAGGGTAAGGTTTCGGGTGAGGGTCAGGGATAGAATTCGGGTTAGGGTTAGGGTTAGGGAATGGGGAGATATTAGGGCACAGTTTAGGGTACCACAACGCTTAAGGTTTAGCGTACGTGTGAGGTCACTAGTTAGTGTTAGTGTACTGCTTACGATTAGGGCACGGGTGAGGGTAAGGCCTCGGAAGAGGGTCACGTTAAGGGTTAGGGTTAGGGTTAGGGTTAGGGAATGGGAATTGATTAGGGTACAGGTTAGGGTACGGCAATGGCTTAAGGTTAGCGTACGTCAGAGGGCATGGGTTAGTGTTGATGTACTGGTTAAAATTAGGACACGGTTGAGGGTAAAGTTTCGGGTGAGTGTCATGGTTAGGTTTCAGGTTAGGGTTAGGGTTAGGGAAAGGAGAGGGATTAGGGTACAGGTTAGGGCACCGCTGCGGTTTAGTGTTAGCGTACGTGTGAGGGCACGAGTTAGTCTTGGTGTCCTGTTTAAGATTAGGGCACGGGTGAGGGTAAGGCTTCGGGCGAGGGTCAGGGTTAGGATTCGGGTTAGGGTTAGGGTTAGGGAATGGAGAGGGATTAGGGTACAGGTTAGGGTACAACAATGCTTAAGGGTTAGCGTAAGTGTGAGGGCACGAGTTAGTGTTCGTGTACTGGTTAAGACAAAGGCACCGATGAGGGTAAGGCCTCGGAAAAGGGTCACGTTCAGGGTTTCGCTTAGGGTTAGGGTTAGGGAATGGGGAGGGATTAGGGTACAGGATAGGGTACGACAATGCTTATGGGCTAACGTACGTTTGAAGGCATGAGTTAGTGTTTGTGTACTGGTTAAGATTAGGGCATTGGTTAGGGTAGGGCATCGGACGTGGGTGAGGCTTAGGGATGGGGTTAGGGTTAGGTTTAAGGAATGGGGAGGGATTAGGGTACAATTTAGGGTACGACAACTCTTAAGGTTTAGCGTACGTGTGAGGGCACGAGTTAGTGTTGGTGTCCTGGTTAACATTAGGGCACGAGTGAGGGTAAGGCTTCGGGTGAGGGTCAGGGTTAGGATTCGTGCTAGGGTTAGGGTTAAAGAATGCAGAGAGATTAGGGTACAGCTTAGGGTACGACAGTGCTTAAGGGTTAGCGTTCGTGTGAGAGCAAGGGTTAGTGTTAGTGTCCTGGTTAAGATTAGGGCACGGGTGAGGGTAAGGCTTCAGGTGAGGGTCAAGGTTAGGATTCTGGTTAGTGTTAGGGTTAGGGAATGGGGAGGGATTAGGGTACAGTTTAGGGTACGACAACGAATAAGGGTTAGCGTACGTGTGAGGGCACGAGTTAGTGTTGGTGTCCTGGTTAAGATTAGGGCACGGGTGAGTGTAAGGTTTCAGGTGAGGGTCAGGGATAGAATTCGGGTTAGAGTTAGGGTTAGGGAATGGGGAGATATTAGGGCACAGTTTAGGGTACCACAACGCTTAAGGTTTAGCGTACGTGTGAGGTCACTAGTTAGTGTTAGTGTACTGCTTACGATTAGGGCACGGGTGAGGGCAAGGCCTAGGAAGAGGGTCACGTTAAGGGTTAGGGTTAGGGTTAGGGTTAGGGAATGTGGATTGGTTAGGGTACAGGCTAGGGTACGGCAATGGCTTAGGGTTTGCGTACGTTAGAGGGCATGGGTTAGTGTTGATGTACTGGTTAAAATTAGGACACGGGTGAGGGTAAAGTTTCGGGTGAGTGTCATGGTTAGGTTTCAGGTTAGGGTTAGGGTTAGGGAATGGAGAGGGATTAGGGTACAGGTTAGGGTACCGCTGTGGTTTAGTGTTAGCGTACGTGTGAGGGCACGAGTTAGTCTTAGTGTCCTGGTTAAGATTAGGGCACGGGTGAGGGTAAGGCTTCGGGTGAGGGTCAGGGTTAGGATTCGGGTTAGGGTTAGGGTTAGGGAATGGAGAGGGATTAGGGTACAGGTTAGGGTACGACAATGCTTAAGGGTTAGCGTAAGTGTGAGGGCACGAGTTAGTGTTGGTGTACTGGTTAAGACAAGGGCACCGATGAGGGTAAGGCCTCGGAAAAGGGTCACGTTCAGGGTTTCGCTTAGCGTTAGGGTTAGGGAATGAGGAGGGAATAGGGTACAGGATAGGGTACGACAATGCTTAAGTGTTAGCGTACGTTTGAGGGCATGGATTAGTGTTTGTGTACTGGTTAAGTTTAGGGCATTGGTTAGTGTAGGGCATCGGAAGTGGGTCCGGTTTATTGATGGGGTTAGGGTTAGGGTTAAGGAATGGGGAGGGATTAGGGTACAATTTAGGGTACGACAACGCTTAAGGTTTAGCGTACGTGTGAGGGCACGAGTTAGTGTTGGTGTCCTGGATAAGATTAGGGCACAGGTGAGGGTAAGGCTTCGGGTGAGGGTCAGGGTTAGGATTCGTGTTAGGGTTAGGGTTAAGGAATGCAGAGGGATTAGGGTACAGCTTAGGGTACGACAGTGCTTAATGGTTAGCGTTCGTGTGAGGGCAAGGGTTAGTGTTAGTGTCCTGGTTAAGTTTAGGGCACGGGTGAGAGTAAGGCTTCAGGTGAGTGTCAGGGTTAGGATTCGGGTTAGGGTTAGGGTTAGGGAATGGGGAGGGATTAGGGTACAGTTTAGGGTACGACAACGATTAAGGGTGGGCGTACGTGTGAGGGCACGAGTTAGTGTTGGTGTCCTGGTTAAGATTAGGGCACGGGTGAGGGTAAGGTTCCGGGTGAGAGTCAGGGATAGCATTCGGGTTAGAGTTAGGTTTAGGGAATGGGGAGATATTAGGGCACAGTTTAGGATACCACAACGCTTAAGGTTTAGCGTACGTGTGAGGTCACTAGTTAGTGTTAGTGTACTGCTTACGATTAGGGCACGGGTGAGGGTAAGGCCTCGGAAGAGGGTCACGTTAAGGGTTAGGGTTAGGGTTAGGGTTAGGGAATGGGAATTGATTAGGGTACAGGTTAGGGTACGGCAATGGCTTAAGGTTAGCGTACGTCAGAGGGCATGGGTTAGTGTTGATGTACTGGTTAAAATTAGGACACGGTTGAGGGTAAAGTTTCGGGTGAGTGTCATGGTTAGGTTTCAGGTTAGGGTTAGGGTTAGGGAATGGAGAGGGATTAGGTTACAGGTTAGGGCACCGCTGCGGTTTAGTGTTAGCGTACGTGTGAGGGCACGAGTTAGTCTTGGTGTCCTGGTTAAGATTAGGGCACGGGTGAGGGTAAGGCTTCGGGCGAGGGTCAGGGTTAGGATTCGGGTTAGGGTTAGGGTTAGGGAATGGAGAGGGATTAGGGTACAGGTTAGGTTACGACAATGCTTAAGGGTTAGCGTAAGTGTGAGTGCACGAGTTAGTGTTGGTGTACTGGTTAAGACAAGGGCACCGATGAGGGTAAGGCCTCGGAAAAGGGTCAGGTTCAGGGTTTCGCTTAGGGTTAGGGTTAGGGAATGAGGAGGGAATAGGGTACAGGATAGGGTACGACAATGCTTAAGTGTTAGCGTACGTTTGAGGGCATGGATTAGTGTTTGTGTACTGGTTAAGTTTAGGGCATTGGTTAGTGTAGGGCATCGGAAGTGGGTCCGGTTTATTGATGGGGTTAGGGTTAGGGTTAAGGAATGGGGAGGGATTAGGGTACAATTTAGGGTACGACAACGCTTAAGGTTTAGCGTACGTGTGAGGGCACGAGTTAGTGTTGGTGTCCTGGATAAGATTAGGGCACAGGTGAGGGTAAGGCTTCGTGTGAGGGTCAGGGTTAGGATTCGTGTTAGGGTTAGGGTTAAGGAATGCAGAGGGATTAGGGTACAGCTTAGGGTACGACAGTGCTTAATGGTTAGCGTTCGTGTGAGGGCAAGGGTTAGTGTTAGTGTCCTGGTTAAGTTTAGGGCACGGGTGAGAGTAAGGCTTCAGGTGAGTGTCAGGGCTAGGATTCGGGTTAGGGTTAGGGTTAGGGAATGGGGAGGGATTAGGGTACAGTTTAGGGTACGACAACGATTAAGGGTGGGCGTACGTGTGAGGGCACGAGTTAGTGTTGGTGTCCTGGTTAAGATTAGGGCACGGGTGAGGGTAAGGTTCCGGGTGAGGGTCAGGGATAGCATTCGGGTTAGGGTTAGGTTTAGGGAATGGGGAGATATTAGGGCACAGTTTAGGATACCACAACCCTTAAGGTTTAGCGTACGTGTGAGGTCACTAGTTAGTGTTAGTGTACTGCTTATGATTAGGGCACGGGTGAGGGTAAGGCCTCGGAAGAGTGTCACGTTAAGGGTTAGGGTTAGGGTTAGGGTTAGGGAATGGGGATTGATTAGGGTACAGGTTAGGGTACGGCAATGGCTTAGGGTTAGCGTACGTTAGAGGGCATGGGTTAGAGTTGATGTACTGGTTAAAATTAGGACACGGGTGAGGGTAACGTTTCGGGTGAGTGTCATGGTTAGGTTTCAGGTTAGGGTTAGGGTTAGGGAATGGAGAGGGATTAGGGTACAGGTTAGGGTACCGCTGTGGTTTAGTGTTAGCGTACGTGTGAGGGCACGAGTTAGTCTTGGTGTCCTGGTTAAGATTAGGGCACGGGTGAGGGTAAGGCTTCGGGTGAGGGTCAGGGTTAGGATTCGGGTTAGGGTTAGGGTTAGGGAATGGAGAGGGATTAGGGTACAGGTTAGGGTACGACAATGCTTAAGGGTTAGCGTAAGTGTGAGGGCACGAGTTAGTGTTGGTGTTCTGGTTAAGACAAGGACACCGATGAGGGTAAGGCCTCGGAAAAGGGTCACGTTCAGGGTTTCGCTTAGCGTTAGGGTTAGGCAATGGGGAGGGATTAGGGTACAAGATAGGGTACGACAATGTTTAGGGGTTAGCGTACGATTGAGGGCATGGGTTAGTGTTTGTGTACTGGTTAAGCTTAGGGCATTGGTTAGTGTAGGGCATCGGAAGTGGGTCCGGTTTAGGGATGGGGTTCGGGTTAGGGTTAAGGAATGCGGAGGGTTTAGGGTACAATTTAGGGTACAACAACGCTTAAGGTTTAGCGTACGTGTGAGCGCACGAGTTAGTGTTGGTGTCCTGGTTAAGATTAGGGCACGGGTGAGGGTAAAGCTTCGGGAGAGGGTCAAGGTTAGGATTCGTGTTAGGCTTAGGGTTAAGGAATGCAGAGGGATTAGGGTACAGCTTAGGGTACGACAGTGCTTAAGGGTTAGCGTTCGTGTGAGGGCAAGGGTTACTGTTAGTGTCCTGGTTAAGATTAGGGCACGGGTGAGGGTAAGGCTTCAGGTGAGGGTCAGGGTTAGGATTCGGGTTAGGGTTAGGGTTAGGGAATGGGGAGGGATTAGGGTACAGTTTAGGGTACGACAACGATTAAGGGTGGGCGTACGTGTCAGGGCACGAGTTAGTGTTGGTGTCCTGGTTAAGATTAGGGCACGGGTGAGGGTAAGGTTTCGGGTGAGGGTCAGGGATAGAATTCGGGTTAGGGTTAGGGTTAGGGAATGGGGAGATATTAGGGCACAGTTTAGGGTACCACAACGCTTAAGGTTTAGCGTACGTGTGAGGTCACTAGTTAGTGTTAGTGTACTGCTTACGATTAGGGCACGGGTGAGGGTAAGGCCTCGGAAGAGGGTCACGTTAAGGGTTAGGGTTAGGGTTAGGGTTAGGGAATGGGAATTGATTAGGGTACAGGTTAGGGTACGGCAATGGCTTAAGGTTAGCGTACGTCAGAGGGCATGGGTTAGTGTTGATGTACTGGTTAAAATTAGGACACGGTTGAGGGTAAAGTTTCGGGTGAGTGTCATGGTTAGGTTTCAGGTTAGGGTTAGGGTTAGGGAAAGGAGAGGGATTAGGGTACAGGTTAGGGCACCGCTGCGGTTTAGTGTTAGCGTACGTGTGAGGGCACGAGTTAGTCTTGGTGTCCTGTTTAAGATTAGGGCACGGGTGAGGGTAAGGCTTCGGGCGAGGGTCAGGGTTAGGATTCGGGTTAGGGTTAGGGTTAGGGAATGGAGAGGGATTAGGGTACAGGTTAGGGTACAACAATGCTTAAGGGTTAGCGTAAGTGTGAGGGCACGAGTTAGTGTTCGTGTACTGGTTAAGACAAAGGCACCGATGAGGGTAAGGCCTCGGAAAAGGGTCACGTTCAGGGTTTCGCTTAGGGTTAGGGTTAGGGAATGGGGAGGGATTAGGGTACAGGATAGGGTACGACAATGCTTATGGGCTAACGTACGTTTGAAGGCATGAGTTAGTGTTTGTGTACTGGTTAAGATTAGGGCATTGGTTAGGGTAGGGCATCGGACGTGGGTGAGGCTTAGGGATGGGGTTAGGGTTAGGTTTAAGGAATGGGGAGGGATTAGGGTACAATTTAGGGTACGACAACTCTTAAGGTTTAGCGTACGTGTGAGGGCACGAGTTAGTGTTGGTGTCCTGGTTAACATTAGGGCACGAGTGAGGGTAAGGCTTCGGGTGAGGGTCAGGGTTAGGATTCGTGCTAGGGTTAGGGTTAAAGAATGCAGAGAGATTAGGGTACAGCTTAGGGTACGACAGTGCTTAAGGGTTAGCGTTCGTGTGAGAGCAAGGGTTAGTGTTAGTGTCCTGGTTAAGATTAGGGCACGGGTGAGGGTAAGGCTTCAGGTGAGGGTCAAGGTTAGGATTCTGGTTAGTGTTAGGGTTAGGGAATGGGGAGGGATTAGGGTACAGTTTAGGGTACGACAACGAATAAGGGTTAGCGTACGTGTGAGGGCACGAGTTAGTGTTGGTGTCCTGGTTAAGATTAGGGCACGGGTGAGTGTAAGGTTTCAGGTGAGGGTCAGGGATAGAATTCGGGTTAGAGTTAGGGTTAGGGAATGGGGAGATATTAGGGCACAGTTTAGGGTACCACAACGCTTAAGGTTTAGCGTACGTGTGAGGTCACTAGTTAGTGTTAGTGTACTGCTTACGATTAGGGCACGGGTGAGGGCAAGGCCTAGGAAGAGGGTCACGTTAAGGGTTAGGGTTAGGGTTAGGGTTAGGGAATGTGGATTGGTTAGGGTACAGGCTAGGGTACGGCAATGGCTTAGGGTTTGCGTACGTTAGAGGGCATGGGTTAGTGTTGATGTACTGGTTAAAATTAGGACACGGGTGAGGGTAAAGTTTCGGGTGAGTGTCATGGTTAGGTTTCAGGTTAGGGTTAGGGTTAGGGAATGGAGAGGGATTAGGGTACAGGTTAGGGTACCGCTGTGGTTTAGTGTTAGCGTACGTGTGAGGGCACGAGTTAGTCTTAGTGTCCTGGTTAAGATTAGGGCACGGGTGAGGGTAAGGCTTCGGGTGAGGGTCAGGGTTAGGATTCGGGTTAGGGTTAGGGTTAGGGAATGGAGAGGGATTAGGGTACAGGTTAGGGTACGACAATGCTTAAGGGTTAGCGTAAGTGTGAGGGCACGAGTTAGTGTTGGTGTACTGGTTAAGACAAGGGCACCGATGAGGGTAAGGCCTCGGAAAAGGGTCACGTTCAGGGTTTCGCTTAGCGTTAGGGTTAGGGAATGAGGAGGGAATAGGGTACAGGATAGGGTACGACAATGCTTAAGTGTTAGCGTACGTTTGAGGGCATGGATTAGTGTTTGTGTACTGGTTAAGTTTAGGGCATTGGTTAGTGTAGGGCATCGGAAGTGGGTCCGGTTTATTGATGGGGTTAGGGTTAGGGTTAAGGAATGGGGAGGGATTAGGGTACAATTTAGGGTACGACAACGCTTAAGGTTTAGCGTACGTGTGAGGGCACGAGTTAGTGTTGGTGTCCTGGATAAGATTAGGGCACAGGTGAGGGTAAGGCTTCGGGTGAGGGTCAGGGTTAGGATTCGTGTTAGGGTTAGGGTTAAGGAATGCAGAGGGATTAGGGTACAGCTTAGGGTACGACAGTGCTTAATGGTTAGCGTTCGTGTGAGGGCAAGGGTTAGTGTTAGTGTCCTGGTTAAGTTTAGGGCACGGGTGAGAGTAAGGCTTCAGGTGAGTGTCAGGGTTAGGATTCGGGTTAGGGTTAGGGTTAGGGAATGGGGAGGGATTAGGGTACAGTTTAGGGTACGACAACGATTAAGGGTGGGCGTACGTGTGAGGGCACGAGTTAGTGTTGGTGTCCTGGTTAAGATTAGGGCACGGGTGAGGGTAAGGTTCCGGGTGAGAGTCAGGGATAGCATTCGGGTTAGAGTTAGGTTTAGGGAATGGGGAGATATTAGGGCACAGTTTAGGATACCACAACGCTTAAGGTTTAGCGTACGTGTGAGGTCACTAGTTAGTGTTAGTGTACTGCTTACGATTAGGGCACGGGTGAGGGTAAGGCCTCGGAAGAGGGTCACGTTAAGGGTTAGGGTTAGGGTTAGGGTTAGGGAATGGGAATTGATTAGGGTACAGGTTAGGGTACGGCAATGGCTTAAGGTTAGCGTACGTCAGAGGGCATGGGTTAGTGTTGATGTACTGGTTAAAATTAGGACACGGTTGAGGGTAAAGTTTCGGGTGAGTGTCATGGTTAGGTTTCAGGTTAGGGTTAGGGTTAGGGAATGGAGAGGGATTAGGTTACAGGTTAGGGCACCGCTGCGGTTTAGTGTTAGCGTACGTGTGAGGGCACGAGTTAGTCTTGGTGTCCTGGTTAAGATTAGGGCACGGGTGAGGGTAAGGCTTCGGGCGAGGGTCAGGGTTAGGATTCGGGTTAGGGTTAGGGTTAGGGAATGGAGAGGGATTAGGGTACAGGTTAGGTTACGACAATGCTTAAGGGTTAGCGTAAGTGTGAGGGCACGAGTTAGTGTTGGTGTACTGGTTAAGACAAGGGCACCGATGAGGGTAAGGCCTCGGAAAAGGGTCAGGTTCAGGGTTTCGCTTAGGGTTAGGGTTAGGGAATGAGGAGGGAATAGGGTACAGGATAGGGTACGACAATGCTTAAGTGTTAGCGTACGTTTGAGGGCATGGATTAGTGTTTGTGTACTGGTTAAGTTTAGGGCATTGGTTAGTGTAGGGCATCGGAAGTGGGTCCGGTTTATTGATGGGGTTAGGGTTAGGGTTAAGGAATGGGGAGGGATTAGGGTACAATTTAGGGTACGACAACGCTTAAGGTTTAGCGTACGTGTGAGGGCACGAGTTAGTGTTGGTGTCCTGGATAAGATTAGGGCACAGGTGAGGGTAAGGCTTCGGGTGAGGGTCAGGGTTAGGATTCGTGTTAGGGTTAGGGTTAAGGAATGCAGAGGGATTAGGGTACAGCTTAGGGTACGACAGTGCTTAATGGTTAGCGTTCGTGTGAGGGCAAGGGTTAGTGTTAGTGTCCTGGTTAAGTTTAGGGCACGGGTGAGAGTAAGGCTTCAGGTGAGTGTCAGGGTTAGGATTCGGGTTAGGGTTAGGGTTAGGGAATGGGGAGGGATTAGGGTACAGTTTAGGGTACGACAACGATTAAGGGTGGGCGTACGTGTGAGGGCACGAGTTAGTGTTGGTGTCCTGGTTAAGATTAGGGCACGGGTGAGGGTAAGGTTCCGGGTGAGAGTCAGGGATAGCATTCGGGTTAGAGTTAGGTTTAGGGAATGGGGAGATATTAGGGCACAGTTTAGGATACCACAACGCTTAAGGTTTAGCGTACGTGTGAGGTCACTAGTTAGTGTTAGTGTACTGCTTACGATTAGGGCACGGGTGAGGGTAAGGCCTCGGAAGAGGGTCACGTTAAGGGTTAGGGTTAGGGTTAGGGTTAGGGAATGGGAAATGATTAGGGTACAGTTTAGGGTACGGCAATGGCTTAAGGTTAGCGTACGTCAGAGGGCATGGGTTAGTGTTGATGTACTGGTTAAAATTAGGACACGGTTGAGGGTAAAGTTTCGGGTGAGTGTCATGGTTAGGTTTCAGGTTAGGGTTAGGGTTAGGGAATGGAGAGGGATTAGGTTACAGGTTAGGGCACCGCTGCGGTTTAGTGTTAGCGTACGTGTGAGGGCACGAGTTAGTCTTGGTGTCCTGGTTAAGATTAGGGCACGGGTGAGGGTAAGGCTTCGGGCGAGGGTCAGGGTTAGGATTCGGGTTAGGGTTAGGGTTAGGGAATGGAGAGGGATTAGGGTACAGGTTAGGTTACGACAATGCTTAAGGGTTAGCGTAAGTGTGAGGGCACGAGTTAGTGTTCGTGTACTGGTTAAGACAAGGGCACCGATGAGGGTAAGGCCTCGGAAAAGGGTCACGTTCAGGGTTTCGCTTAGGGTTAGGGTTAGGGAATGGGGAGGGATTAGGTTACAGGATAGGGTACGACAATGCTTATGGGCTAACGTACGTTTGAAGGCATGAGTTAGTGTTTGTGTACTGGTTAAGATTAGGGCATTGGTTAGGGTAGGGCATCGGACGTGGGTGAGGTTTAGGGATGGGGTTAGGGTTAGGTTTAAGGAATGGGGAGGGATTAGGGTACAATTTAGGGTACGACAACTCTTAAGGTTTAGCGTACGTGTGAGGGCACGAGTTAGTGTTGGTGTCCTGGTTAACATTAGGGCACGAGTGAGGGTAAGGCTTCGGGTGAGGGTCAGGGTTAGGATTCGTGCTAGGGTTAGGGTTAAAGAATGCAGAGAGATTAGGATACAGTTTAGGGTACGACAGTGCTTAAGGGTTAGCGTTCGTGTGAGGGCAAGGGTTAGTGTTAGTGTCCTGGTTAAGATTAGGGCACGGGTGAGGGTAAGGCTTCAGGTGAGGGTGAAGGTTAGGATTCTGGTTAGTGTTAGGGTTAAGGAATGGGGAGGGATTAGGGTACAGTTTAGGGTACGACAACGAATAAGGGTTAGCGTACGTGTGAGGGCACGAGTTAGTGTTGGTGTCCTGGTTAAGATTAGGGCACGGGTGAGGGTAAGGTTTCAGGTGAGGGTCAGGGTTAGAATTCGGGTTAGGGTTAGGGTTAGGGAATGGGGAGATATTAGGGCACAGTTTAGGGTACCACAACGCTTAAGGTTTAGCGTACGTGTGAGGTCACTAGTTAGTGTTAGTGTACTGCTTAGGATTAGGGCACGGGTGAGGGTAAGGCCTAGGAAGAGGTTCACGTTAAGGGTTCGGGTTAGGGTTAGGGTTAGGGAATGTGGATTGGTTAGGGTACAGGTTAGGGTACGGCAATGGCTTAGGGTTTGCGTACGTTAGAGGGCATGGGTTAGTATTGATGTACTGGTTAAAATTAGGACATGGGTGAGGGTAAAGTTTCGGGTGAGTGTCATGGTTAGGTTTCGGGTTAGGGTTAGGGTTAGGGAATGGAGAGGGATTAGGGTACAGGTTAGGGTACCGCTGTGGTTTACTGTTAGCGTACGTGTGAGGGCACGAGTTAGTCTTGGTGTCCTGGTTAAGATTAGGGCACGGGTGAGGGTAAGGCTTCGGGTGAGGGTCAGGGTTAGGATTCGTGTTAGGGTTAGGGTTAGGGCATGCAGAGGGATTAGGGTACAGCTTAGGGTACGACAGTGCTTAAGGGTTAGCGTTCGTGTGAGGGCAAGGGTTAGTTTTAGTGTTCCGGTTAAGTTTAGGGCACGGGTGAGGGTAAGGCTTCAGCTGAGGGTCAGGGTTAGGATTCGGTTTAGGGTTAGGGTTAGGGAATGGGGAGGGATTAGGGTACAGTTTAGGGTACGACAACGATTAAGGGTGGGCATACGTGTGAGGGCACGAGTTAGTGTTGGTGTCCTGGTTAAGATTAGGGCACGGGTGAGCGTAAGGTTCCGGGTGAGGGTCAGGGATAGCATTCGGGTTAGGGTTAGGGTTAGGGAATGGGGAGATATTAGGGCACAGTTTAGGGTACCACAACGCTTAAGGTTTAGCGTACGTGTGAGGTCACTAGTTAGTGTTAGTGTACTGCTTACGATTAGGGCACGGGTGAGGGTAAGGCCTCGGAAGAGGGTCACGTTAAGGGTTAGGGTTAGGGTTAGGGTTAGGGAATGGGAATTGATTAGGGTACATGTTAGGGTACGGCAATGGCTTAAGGTTAGCGTACGTCAGAGGGCATGGGTTAGTGTTGATGTACTGGTTAAAATTAGGACACGGGTGAGGGTAAAGTTTCGGGTGAGTGTCATGGTTAGGTTTCAGGTTAGGGTTAGGGTTAGGGAATGGAGAGGGATTAGGGTACAGTTTAGGGTACCGCTGCGGTTTAGTGTTAGCGTACGTGTGAGGGCACGAGTTAGTCTTGGTGTCCTGGTTAAGATTAGGGCACGGGTGAGGGTAAGGCTTCGGGTGAGGGTCAGGGTTAGGATTCGGGTTAGGGTTAGTGTTAGGGAATGGAGAGGGATTAGGGTACAGGTTAGGGTACGACAATGCTTAAGGGTTAGCGTAAGTGTGAGGGCACGAGTTAGTGTTGGTGTACTGGTTAAGACAAGGGCACCGATGAGGGTAAGGCCTCGGAAAAGGGTCACGTTCAGGGTTTCGCTTAGGGTTAGGGTTAGGGAATGGGGAGGGATTAGGGTACAGGATAGGGTACGACAATGCTTAAGGGTTAACGTACGTCTGAAGGCATGAGTTAGTGTTAGTGTACTGGTTAAGATTAGCGCATTGGTTAGGGTAGGGCATCGGAAGTGGGTCCGGTTAATTGATGGGGTTAGGGTTAGGGTTAAGGAATGGGGAGGGATTAGGGTACAATTTAGGGTACGACAACGCTTAAGGTTTAGCGTACGTGTGAGGGCACGAGTTAGTGTTGGTGTCCTGGATAAGATTAGGGCACAGGTGAGGGTAAGGCTTCGGGTGAGGGTCAGGGTTAGGATTCGTGTTAGGGTTAGGGTTAAGGAATGCAGAGGGATTAGGGTACAGCTTAGGGTACGACAGTGCTTAATGGTTAGCGTTCGTGTGAGGGCAAGGGTTAGTGTTAGTGTCCTGGTTAAGTTTAGGGCACGGGTGAGAGTAAGGCTTCAGGTGAGTGTCAGGGTTAGGATTCGGGTTAGGGTTAGGGTTAGGGAATGGGGAGGGATTAGGGTACAGTTTAGGGTACGACAACGATTAAGGGTGGGCGTACGTGTGAGGGCACGAGTTAGTGTTGGTGTCCTGGTTAAGATTAGGGCACGGGTGAGGGTAAGGTTCCGGGTGAGAGTCAGGGATAGCATTCGGGTTAGAGTTAGGTTTAGGGAATGGGGAGATATTAGGGCACAGTTTAGGATACCACAACGCTTAAGGTTTAGCGTACGTGTGAGGTCACTAGTTAGTGTTAGTGTACTGCTTACGATTAGGGCACGGGTGAGGGTAAGGCCTCGGAAGAGGGTCACGTTAAGGGTTAGGGTTAGGGTTAGGGTTAGGGAATGGGAATTGATTAGGGTACAGGTTAGGGTACGGCAATGGCTTAAGGTTAGCGTACGTCAGAGGGCATGGGTTAGTGTTGATGTACTGGTTAAAATTAGGACACGGTTGAGGGTAAAGTTTCGGGTGAGTGTCATGGTTAGGTTTCAGGTTAGGGTTAGGGTTAGGGAATGGAGAGGGATTAGGTTACAGGTTAGGGCACCGCTGCGGTTTAGTGTTAGCGTACGTGTGAGGGCACGAGTTAGTCTTGGTGTCCTGGTTAAGATTAGGGCACGGGTGAGGGTAAGGCTTCGGGCGAGGGTCAGGGTTAGGATTCGGGTTAGGGTTAGGGTTAGGGAATGGAGAGGGATTAGGGTACAGGTTAGGTTACGACAATGCTTAAGGGTTAGCGTAAGTGTGAGGGCACGAGTTAGTGTTGGTGTACTGGTTAAGACAAGGGCACCGATGAGGGTAAGGCCTCGGAAAAGGGTCAGGTTCAGGGTTTCGCTTAGGGTTAGGGTTAGGGAATGAGGAGGGAATAGGGTACAGGATAGGGTACGACAATGCTTAAGTGTTAGCGTACGTTTGAGGGCATGGATTAGTGTTTGTGTACTGGTTAAGTTTAGGGCATTGGTTAGTGTAGGGCATCGGAAGTGGGTCCGGTTTATTGATGGGGTTAGGGTTAGGGTTAAGGAATGGGGAGGGATTAGGGTACAATTTAGGGTACGACAACGCTTAAGGTTTAGCGTACGTGTGAGGGCACGAGTTAGTGTTGGTGTCCTGGATAAGATTAGGGCACAGGTGAGGGTAAGGCTTCGGGTGAGGGTCAGGGTTAGGATTCGTGTTAGGGTTAGGGTTAAGGAATGCAGAGGGATTAGGGTACAGCTTAGGGTACGACAGTGCTTAATGGTTAGCGTTCGTGTGAGGGCAAGGGTTAGTGTTAGTGTCCTGGTTAAGTTTAGGGCACGGGTGAGAGTAAGGCTTCAGGTGAGTGTCAGGGTTAGGATTCGGGTTAGGGTTAGGGTTAGGGAATGGGGAGGGATTAGGGTACAGTTTAGGGTACGACAACGATTAAGGGTGGGCGTACGTGTGAGGGCACGAGTTAGTGTTGGTGTCCTGGTTAAGATTAGGGCACGGGTGAGGGTAAGGTTCCGGGTGAGAGTCAGGGATAGCATTCGGGTTAGAGTTAGGTTTAGGGAATGGGGAGATATTAGGGCACAGTTTAGGATACCACAACGCTTAAGGTTTAGCGTACGTGTGAGGTCACTAGTTAGTGTTAGTGTACTGCTTACGATTAGGGCACGGGTGAGGGTAAGGCCTCGGAAGAGGGTCACGTTAAGGGTTAGGGTTAGGGTTAGGGTTAGGGAATGGGAAATGATTAGGGTACAGGTTAGGGTACGGCAATGGCTTAAGGTTAGCGTACGTCAGAGGGCATGGGTTAGTGTTGATGTACTGGTTAAAATTAGGACACGGTTGAGGGTAAAGTTTCGGGTGAGTGTCATGGTTAGGTTTCAGGTTAGGGTTAGGGTTAGGGAATGGAGAGGGATTAGGTTACAGGTTAGGGCACCGCTGCGGTTTAGTGTTAGCGTACGTGTGAGGGCACGAGTTAGTCTTGGTGTCCTGGTTAAGATTAGGGCACGGGTGAGGGTAAGGCTTCGGGCGAGGGTCAGGGTTAGGATTCGGGTTAGGGTTAGGGTTAGGGAATGGAGAGGGATTAGGGTACAGGTTAGGTTACGACAATGCTTAAGGGTTAGCGTAAGTGTGAGGGCACGAGTTAGTGTTCGTGTACTGGTTAAGACAAGGGCACCGATGAGGGTAAGGCCTCGGAAAAGGGTCACGTTCAGGGTTTCGCTTAGGGTTAGGGTTAGGGA
This sequence comes from Inia geoffrensis, assembly GCA_036417435.1. Lineage (NCBI taxonomy): Eukaryota > Metazoa > Chordata > Mammalia > Artiodactyla > Iniidae > Inia > Inia geoffrensis. The sequence goes on from JAZAQT010000362.1 coordinate 229,916, forward strand.
ATGGGGAGGGATTAGGTTACAGGATAGGGTACGACAATGCTTATGGGCTAACGTACGTTTGAAGGCATGAGTTAGTGTTTGTGTACTGGTTAAGATTAGGGCATTGGTTAGGGTAGGGCATCGGACGTGGGTGAGGTTTAGGGATGGGGTTAGGGTTAGGTTTAAGGAATGGGGAGGGATTAGGGTACAATTTAGGGTACGACAACTCTTAAGGTTTAGCGTACGTGTGAGGGCACGAGTTAGTGTTGGTGTCCTGGTTAACATTAGGGCACGAGTGAGGGTAAGGCTTCGGGTGAGGGTCAGGGTTAGGATTCGTGCTAGGGTTAGGGTTAAAGAATGCAGAGAGATTAGGATACAGTTTAGGGTACGACAGTGCTTAAGGGTTAGCGTTCGTGTGAGGGCAAGGGTTAGTGTTAGTGTCCTGGTTAAGATTAGGGCACGGGTGAGGGTAAGGCTTCAGGTGAGGGTGAAGGTTAGGATTCTGGTTAGTGTTAGGGTTAAGGAATGGGGAGGGATTAGGGTACAGTTTAGGGTACGACAACGAATAAGGGTTAGCGTACGTGTGAGGGCACGAGTTAGTGTTGGTGTCCTGGTTAAGATTAGGGCACGGGTGAGGGTAAGGTTTCAGGTGAGGGTCAGGGTTAGAATTCGGGTTAGGGTTAGGGTTAGGGAATGGGGAGATATTAGGGCACAGTTTAGGGTACCACAACGCTTAAGGTTTAGCGTACGTGTGAGGTCACTAGTTAGTGTTAGTGTACTGCTTAGGATTAGGGCACGGGTGAGGGTAAGGCCTAGGAAGAGGTTCACGTTAAGGGTTCGGGTTAGGGTTAGGGTTAGGGAATGTGGATTGGTTAGGGTACAGGTTAGGGTACGGCAATGGCTTAGGGTTTGCGTACGTTAGAGGGCATGGGTTAGTATTGATGTACTGGTTAAAATTAGGACATGGGTGAGGGTAAAGTTTCGGGTGAGTGTCATGGTTAGGTTTCGGGTTAGGGTTAGGGTTAGGGAATGGAGAGGGATTAGGGTACAGGTTAGGGTACCGCTGTGGTTTACTGTTAGCGTACGTGTGAGGGCACGAGTTAGTCTTGGTGTCCTGGTTAAGATTAGGGCACGGGTGAGGGTAAGGCTTCGGGTGAGGGTCAGGGTTAGGATTCGTGTTAGGGTTAGGGTTAGGGCATGCAGAGGGATTAGGGTACAGCTTAGGGTACGACAGTGCTTAAGGGTTAGCGTTCGTGTGAGGGCAAGGGTTAGTTTTAGTGTTCCGGTTAAGTTTAGGGCACGGGTGAGGGTAAGGCTTCAGCTGAGGGTCAGGGTTAGGATTCGGTTTAGGGTTAGGGTTAGGGAATGGGGAGGGATTAGGGTACAGTTTAGGGTACGACAACGATTAAGGGTGGGCATACGTGTGAGGGCACGAGTTAGTGTTGGTGTCCTGGTTAAGATTAGGGCACGGGTGAGCGTAAGGTTCCGGGTGAGGGTCAGGGATAGCATTCGGGTTAGGGTTAGGGTTAGGGAATGGGGAGATATTAGGGCACAGTTTAGGGTACCACAACGCTTAAGGTTTAGCGTACGTGTGAGGTCACTAGTTAGTGTTAGTGTACTGCTTACGATTAGGGCACGGGTGAGGGTAAGGCCTCGGAAGAGGGTCACGTTAAGGGTTAGGGTTAGGGTTAGGGTTAGGGAATGGGAATTGATTAGGGTACATGTTAGGGTACGGCAATGGCTTAAGGTTAGCGTACGTCAGAGGGCATGGGTTAGTGTTGATGTACTGGTTAAAATTAGGACACGGGTGAGGGTAAAGTTTCGGGTGAGTGTCATGGTTAGGTTTCAGGTTAGGGTTAGGGTTAGGGAATGGAGAGGGATTAGGGTACAGTTTAGGGTACCGCTGCGGTTTAGTGTTAGCGTACGTGTGAGGGCACGAGTTAGTCTTGGTGTCCTGGTTAAGATTAGGGCACGGGTGAGGGTAAGGCTTCGGGTGAGGGTCAGGGTTAGGATTCGGGTTAGGGTTAGTGTTAGGGAATGGAGAGGGATTAGGGTACAGGTTAGGGTACGACAATGCTTAAGGGTTAGCGTAAGTGTGAGGGCACGAGTTAGTGTTGGTGTACTGGTTAAGACAAGGGCACCGATGAGGGTAAGGCCTCGGAAAAGGGTCACGTTCAGGGTTTCGCTTAGGGTTAGGGTTAGGGAATGGGGAGGGATTAGGGTACAGGATAGGGTACGACAATGTTTAAGGGTTAACGTACGTCTGAAGGCATGAGTTAGTGTTTGTGTACTGGTTAAGATTAGCGCATTGGTTAGGGTAGGGCATCGGACGTGGGTGAGGTTTAGGGATGGGGTTAGGGTTAGGGTTAAGGAATGGGGAGGGATTAGGGTACAATTTAGGGTACGACAACTCTTAAGGTTTAGCGTACGTGTGAGGGCACGAGTTAGTGTTGGTGTCCTGGTTAAGATTAGGGCACGAGTGAGGGTAAGGCTTCGGGTGAGGGTCAGGGTTAGGATTCGTGCTAGGGTTAGGGTTAAAGAATGCAGAGAGATTAGGGTACAGCTTAGGGTACGACAGTGCTTAAGGGTTAGCGTTCGTGTGAGGGCAAGGGTTAGTGTTAGTGTCCTGGTTAAGATTAGGGCACGGGTGAGGGTAAGGCTTCAGGTGAGGGTCAGGGTTAGGATTCTGGTTAGTGTTAGGGTTAGGGAATGGGGAGGGATTAGGGTACAGTTTAGGGTACGACAACGAATAAGTGTTAGCGTACGTGTGAGGGCACGAGTTAGTGTTGGTGTCCTGGTTAAGATTAGGGCACGAGTGAGGGTAAGGTTTCAGGTGAGGGTCAGGTTTAGAATTCGGGTTAGGGTTAGGGTTAGGGAATGGGGAGATATTAGGGCACAGTTTAGGGTACCACAACGCTTAAGGTTTAGCGTACGTGTGAGTTCACTAGTTAGTGTTAGTGTACTGCTTACGATTAGGGCACGGGTGAGGGTAAGGCCTAGGAAGAGGTTCACGTTAAGGGTTCCGGTTAGGGTTAGGGTTAGGGAATGTGGATTGGTTAGGGTACAGGTTAGGGTACGGCAATGGCTTAGGGTTTGCGTACGTTAGTGGGCATGGGTTAGTGTTGATGTACTGGTTAAAATTAGGACATGGGTGAGGGTAAAGTTTCGGGTGAGTTTCATGGTTAGGTTTCGGGTTAGGGTTAGGGTTAGGGAATGGAGACGGATTAGGGTACAGGTTAGGGTACCGCTGTGGTTTAGTGTTAGCGTACGTGTGAGGGCACGAGTTAGTCTTGGTGTCCTGGTTAAGATTAGGGCACGGGTGAGGGTAAGGCTTCGGGTGAGGGTCAGGGTTAGGATTCGTGTTAGGGTTAGGGTTAGGGAATGCAGAGGGATTAGGGTACAGCTTAGGGTACGACAGTGCTTAAGGGTTAGCGTTCGTATGAGGGCAAGGGTTAGTGTTAGTGTCCTGGTTAAGTTTAGGGCACGGGTGAGGGTAAGGCTTCAGCTTAGGGTCAGGGTTAGGATTCGGTTTAGGGTTAGGGTTAGGGAATGGGGAGGGATTAGGGTACAGTTTAGGGTACGACAACGATTAAGGGTGGGCGTACGTGTGAGGGCACGAGTTAGTGTTGGTGTCCTGGTTAAGATTAGGGCACGGGTGAGCGTAAGGTTCCGGGTGAGGGTCAGGGATAGCATTCGGGTTAGGGTTAGGGTTAGGGAATGGGGAGATATTAGGGCACAGTTTAGGGTACCACAACGCTTAAGGTTTAGCGTACGTGTGAGGTCACTAGTTAGTGTTAGTGTACTGCTTACGATTAGGGCACGGGTGAGGGTAAGGCCTCGGAAGAGGGTCACGTTAAGGGTTAGGGTTAGGGTTAGGGTTAGGGAATGGGAATTGATTAGGGTACAAGTTAGGGTACGGCAATGGCTTAAGGTTAGCGTACGTCAGAGGGCATGGGTTAGTGTTGATGTACTGGTTAAAATTAGGACACGGGTGAGGGTAAAGTTTCGGGTGAGTGTCATGGTTAGGTTTCAGGTTAGGGTTAGGGTTAGGGAATGGAGAGGGATTGGGGTACAGTTTAGGTTACAGCTGCGGTTTAGTGTTAGCGTACGTGTGAGGGCACGAGTTAGTCTTGGTGTCCTGGTTAAGATTAGGGCACGGGTGAGGGTAAGGCTTCGGGTGAGGGTCAGGGTTAGGATTCGGGTTAGGGTTAGGGTTAGGGAATGGAGAGGGATTAGGGTACAGGTTAGGGTACGACAATGCTTAAGGGTTAGCGTAAGTGTGAGGGCACGAGTTAGTGTTGGTGTACTGGTTAAGACAAGGGCACCGATGAGGGTAAGGCCTCGGAAAAGGGTCACGTTCAGGGTTTCGCTTAGGGTTAGGGTTAGGGAATGGGGAGGGATTAGGGTACAGGATAGGGTACGACAATGCTTAAGGGTTAACGTACGTTTGAAGGCATGAGTTAGTGTTTGTGTACTGGTTAAGATTTGCGCATTGGTTAGGGTAGGGCATCGGACGTGGGTGAGGTTTAGGGATGGGGTTAGGGTTAGGGTTAAGGAATGGGGAGGGATTAGGGTACAATTTAGGGTACGACAACTCTTAAGGTTTAGCGTACGTGTGAGGGCATGAGTTAGTGTTGGTGTCCTGGTTAAGATTAGGGCACGAGTGAGGGTAAGGCTTCGGGTGAGGGTCAGGGTTAGGATTCGTGCTAGGGTTAGGGTTAAAGAATGCAGAGAGATTAGGGTACAGCTTAGAGTACGACAGTGCTTAAGGGTTAGCGTTCGTGTGAGGGCAAGGGTTAGTGTTAGTGTCCTGGTTAAGATTAGGGTACGGGTGAGGGTAAGGCTTCAGGTGAGGGTCAGGGTTAGGTTTCTGGTTAGTGTTAGGGTTAGGGAATGGGGAGGGATTAGGGTACAGTTTAGGGTACGACAATGAATAAGGGTTAGCGTACGTGTGAGGGCACGAGTTAGTGTTGGTGTCCTGGTTAAGATTAGGGCACGGGTGAGGGTAAGGTTTCAGGTGAGGGTAAGGGTTAGAATTCGGGTTAGGGTTAGGGTTAGAGAATGGGGAGATATTAGGGCACAGTTTAGGGTACCACAACGCTTAAGGTTTAGCGTACGTGTGAGGTCACTAGTTAGTGTTAGTGTACTCCTTACGATTAGGGCACGGGTGAGGGTAAGGCCTAGGAAGAGGTTCACGTTAAGGGTTCGGGTTAGGGTTAGGGTTAGGGAATGTGGATTGGTTAGGGTACAGGTTAGGGTACGGCAATGGCTTAGGGTTTGCGTACGTTAGAGGGCATGGGTTAGTGTTGATGTACTGGTTAAAATTAGGACATGGGTGAGGGTAAAGTTTCGGGTGAGTGTCATGGTTAGGTTTCGGGTTAGGGTTAGGGTTAGGGAATGGAGAGGGATTAGGGTACATGTTAGGGTACCGCTGTGGTTTAGTGTTAGCGTACGTGTGAGGGCACGAGTTAGTCTTGGTGTCCTGGTTAAGATTAGGGCACGGGTGAGGGTAAGGCTTCGGCTAAGGGTCAGGGTTAGGATTCGTGTTAGGGTTAGGGTTAGGGAATGCAGAGGGATTAGGGTACAGCTTAGGGTACGACAGTGCTTAAGGGTTAGCGTTCGTGTGAGGGCAAGGGTTAGTGTTAGTGTCCCGGTTAAGTTTAGGGCACGGGTGAGGGTAAGGCTTCAGCTGAGGGTCAGGGTTAGGATTCGGTTTAGGGTTAGGGTTAGGGAATGGGGAGGGATTAGGGTACAGTTTAGGGTACGACAACGATTAAGGGTGGGCGTACGTGTGAGGGCACGAGTTAGTGTTGGTGTCCTGGTTAAGATTAGGGCACGGGTGAGCGTAAGGTTCCGGGTGAGGGTCAGGGATAGCATTCGGGTTAGGGTTAGGGTTAGGGAATGGGGAGATATTAGGGCACAGTTTAGGGTACCAGAACGCTTTAGGTTTAGCGTACGTGTGAGGTCACTAGTTAGTGTTAGTGTACTGCTTACGATTAGGGCACGGGTGAGGGTAAGGCCTCGGAAGAGGGTCACGTTAAGGGTTAGGGTTAGGGTTAGGGTTAGGGAATGGGAATTGATTAGGGTACAGGTTAGGGTACGGCAATGGCTTAAGGTTAGCGTACGTCAGAGGGCATGGGTTAGTGTTGATGTACTGGTTAAAATTAGGACACGGGTGAGGGTAAAGTTTCGGGTGAGTGTCATGGTTAGGTTTCAGGTTAGGGTTAGGGTTAGGGAATGGAGAGGGATTGGGGTACAGTTTAGGTTACCGCTGCGGTTTAGTGTTAGCGTACGTGTGAGGGCACGAGTTAGTCTTGGTGTCCTGGTTAAGATTAGGGCACGGGTGAGGGTAAGGCTTCGGGTGAGGGTCAGGGTTAGGATTCGGGTTAGGGTTAGGGTTAGGGAATGGAGAGGGATTAGGGTACAGGTTAGGGTACGACAATGCTTAAGGGTTAGCGTAAGTGTGAGGGCACGAGTTAGTGTTGGTGTACTGGTTAAGACAAGGGCACCGATGAGGGTAAGGCCTCGGAAAAGGGTCACGTTCAGGGTTTCGCTTAGGGTTAGGGTTAGGGAATGGGGAGGGATTAGGGTACAGGATAGGGTACGACAATGCTTAAGGGTTAACGTACGTTTGAAGGCATGAGTTAGTGTTTGTGTACTGGTTAAGATTATCGCATTGGTTAGGGTAGGGCATCGGACGTGGGTCAGGTTTAGGGATGGGGTTAGGCTTAGTGTTAAGGAATGGGGAGGTATTAGGGTACAATTTAGGGTACGACAACGCTTAAGGTTTAGCGTACGTGTGAGGGCACGAGTTAGTGTTGGTGTCCTGGTTAAGATTAGGGCACGAGTGAGGGTAAGGCTTCGGGTGAGGGTCAGGGTTAGGATTCGTGCTAGGGTTAGGGTTAAAGAATGCAGAGAGATTAGGGTACAGCTTAGGGTACGACAGTGCTTAAGGGTTAGCGTTCGTGTGAGGGCAAGGGTTAGTGTTAGTGTCCTGGTTAAGATTAGGGCACGGGTGAGGGTAAGGCTTCAGGTGAGGGTCAGGGTTAGGATTCTGGTTAGTGTTAGGGTTAGGGAATGGGGAGGGATTAGGGTACAGGTTTGGGTACCGATGTGGTTTAGTGTTAGCGTACGTGTGATGGCACGAGTTAGTCTTGGTGTCCTGGTTAAGATTAGGGCACGGGTGAGGGTAAGGCTTCGGGTGAGGGTCAGGGTTAGGATTCGTGTTAGGGTTAGGGTTAGGGAATGCAGAGGGATTAGGGTACAGCTTAGGGTACGACAGTGCTTAAGGGTTAGCGTTCGTGTGAGGGCAAGGGTTAGTGTTAGTGTCCTGGTTAAGTTTAGGGCACGGGTGAGGGTAAGGCTTCAGCTGAGGGTCAGGGTTAGGATTCGGTTTAGGGTTAGGGTTAGGGAATGTGGAGGGATTAGGGTACAGTTTAGGGTACGACAACGATTAAGGGTGGGCGTACGTGTGAGGGCACGAGTTAGTGTTGGTGTGCTGGTTAAGATTAGGGCACGGGTGAGCGTAAGGTTCCGGGTGAGGGTCAGGGATAGCATTCGGGTTAGGGTTAGGGTTAGGGAATGGGGAGATATTAGGGCACAGTTTAGGGTACCACAACGCTTAAGGTTTAGCGTACGTGTGAGGTCACTAGTTAGTGTTAGTGTACTGCTTACGATTAGGGCACGGGTGAGGGTAAGGCCTCGGAAGAGGGTCACGTTAAGGGTTAGGGTTAGGGTTAGGGTTAGGGAATGGGAATTGATTAGGGTACAGGTTAGGGTACGGCAATGGCTTAAGGTTAGCGTACGTCAGAGGGCATGGGTTAGTGTTGATATACTGGTTAAAATTAGGACACGGGTGAGGGTAAAGTTTCGGGTGAGTGTCATGGTTAGGTTTCAGGTTAGGGTTAGGGTTAGGGAATGGAGAGGGATTAGGGTACAGTTTAGGTTACCGCTGCGGTTTAGTGTTAGCGTACGTGTGAGGGCACGAGTTAGTCTTGGTGTCCTGGTTAAGATTAGGGCACGGGTGAGGGTAAGGCTTCGGGTGAGGGTCAGGGTTAGGATTCGGGTTAGGGTTAGGGTTAAGGAATGGAGAGGGATTAGGGTATAGGTTAGGGTACGACAATGCTTAAGGGTTAGCGTAAGTGTGAGGGTACGAGTTAGTGTTGGTGTACTGGTTAAGACAAGGACACCGATGAGGGTAAGGCCTCAGAAAAGGGTCATGTTCAGGGTTTCGCTTAGCGTTAGGGTTAGGGAATGGGGAGGGAGTAGGGTACAGGATAGGGTACGACAATGCTTAAGGGTTAGCGTACGTTTGAGGGCATGGATTAGTGTTTGTGTAGTGGTTAAGTTTAGGGCATTGGTTAGTGTAGGGCATCGGAAGTGGGTCCGGTTTAGGGATTTGGTTAGGGTTAGGGTTAAGGAATGGGGAGGGATTAGGGTACAATTTAGGGTACGACAACGCTTAAGGTTTAGCGTACGTGTGAGGGCACGAGTTAGTGTTGGTGTCCTGGTTAAGATTAGGGCACGGGTGAGGGTAAGGCTTCGGGTGAGGGTCAGGGTTAGTATTCGTGTTAGGGTTAGGGTTAAGGAATGCAGAGGGATTAGGGTACAGCTTAGGGTACGACAGTGCTTAAGGGTTAGCGTTCGTGTGAGGGCAAGGGTTAGTGTTAGTGTCCTGGTTAAGTTTAGGGCACGGGTGAGTGTAAGGCTTCAGGTGAGGGTCAGGGATAGGATTCGGGTTAGGGTTAGTGTTAGGGAATGGGGAGGGATTAGGGTACAGTTTAGGGTACGACAACGATTTAGGGTGGGCGTACGTGTGAGGGCATGAGTTAGTGTTGGTGTCCTGGTTAAGATTAGGGCACGGGTGAGGGTAAGGTTTCGGGTGAGGGTCAGGGATAGCATTCGGGTTAGGGTTACGGTTAGGGAATGGGGAGATATTAGGGCACAGTTTAGGGTACGACAACTCTTAAGGTTTAGCGTACCTGTGAGGGCATGAGTTAGTGTTGGTGTCCTGGTTAAGATTAGGGCACGGGTGAGGGTAAGGCTTCGGGTGAGGGTCAGAGTTAATATTCGTGCTAGGGTTAGGGTTAAAGAATGCAGAGGGATTAGGGTACAGCTTAGGGTACGACAACAATTAAGTGTTAGCGTACGTGTGAGGTCACAAGTTAGTGTTAGTTTACTTCTTACGATTAGGACACGGGTGAGGGTAAAGTTTCGGGTGAGTGTCATGCTTAGGTTTCAGGTTAGGGTTAGGGTTCGGTTATGGAGAGGGACTAGGGTACAGGTTAGGGTACCGCTGTGGTTTAGTGTTAGCGTACGTGTGGGGGCACGAGTTAGTCTTGGTGTCCTGGTTAAGATTAGGGCACGGGTGAGGGTAAGGCTTCGGGTGAGGGTCAGGGTTAGGATTCGGGTTAGGGTTAGGGTTAGGGAATGGAGAGGGATTAGGGTACAGGTTAGGGTACGACAATGCTTAAGGGTTAGCGTAAGTGTGACTGCACGAGTTAGTGTTGGTGTACTGGTTAAGACAAGGGCACCGATGAGGGTAAGGCCTCGGAAAAGGGTCACGTTCAGGGTTTCGCTTAGGGTTAGGGTTAGGGAATGGGAGGGATTAGGGTACAGGATAGGGTACGACAATGCTTAAGGGTTAGCGTTCGTGTGAGGGCAAGGGTTAGTGTTAGTGTCCTGGTTAAGTTTAGGGCACGGGTGAGTGTAAGGCTTCAGCTGAGGGTCAGGGTTAGGATTCAGTTTAGGGTTAGGGTTAGGGAATGGGGAGGGATTAGGGTACAGTTTAGGGTACGACAACGATTAAGGGTGGGCGTACGTGTGAGGGCACGAGTTAGTGTTGGTGTCCTGGTTAAGATTAGGGCACGGGTGAGCGTAAGGTTCCGGGTGAGGGTCAGGGATAGCATTCGGGTTAGGGTTAGGGTTAGGGAATGGGGAGATATTAGGGCACTGTTTAGGGTACCACAACGCTTAAGGTTTAGCGTACGTGTGAGGTCACTAGTTAGTGTTAGTGTACTGCTTACGATTAGGGCACGGGTGAGGGTAAGGCCTCGGAAGAGGGTCACGTTAAGGGTTAGGGTTAGGGTTAGGGTTAGGGAATGGGAATTGATTAGGGTACAGGTTAGGGTACGGCAATGGCTTAAGGTTAGCGTACGTCAGAGGGCATGGGTTAGTGTTGATGTACTGGTTAAAATTAGGACACGGGTGAGGGTAAAGTTTCGGGTGAGTGTCATGGTTAGGTTTCAGGTTAGGGTTAGGGTTAGGGAATGGAGAGGGATTAGGGTACAGTTTAGGTTACCGCTGCGGATTAGTGTTAGCGTACGTGTGAGGGCACGAGTTAGTCTTGGTGTCCTGGTTAAGATTAGGGCACGGGTGAGGGTAGGGCTTCGGGTGAGGGTCAGGGTTAGGATTCGGGTTAGGGTTAGGGTTAGGGTACGGAGAGGGATTAGGGTACAGGTTAGGGTACGACAATGCTTAAGGGTTAGCGTAAGTGTGAGGGCACGAGTTAGTGTTGGTGTACTGGTTAAGACAAGGGCACCGATGAGGGTAAGGCCTCGGAAAAGGGTCACGTTCAGGGTTTCGCTTAGGGTTAGGGTTAGGGAATGGGGAGGGATTAGGGTACAGGATAGGGTACGACAATGCTTAAGGGTTAACGTACGTTTGAAGGCATGAGTTAGTGTTTGTGTACTGGTTAAGATTAGCGCATTGGTTAGGGTAGGGCATCGGACGTGGGTGAGGTTTAGGGATGGGGTTAGGGTTAGGGTTAAGGAATGGGGAGGGATTAGGGTACAATTTAGGGTACGACAACTCTTAAGGTTTAGCGTACGTGTGAGGGCACGTGTTAGTGTTGGTGTCCTGGTTAAGATTAGTGCACGAGTGAGGGTAAGGCTTCGGGTGAGGGTCAGGGTTAGGATTCGTGCTAGGGTTAGGGTTAAAGAATGCAGAGAGATTAGGGTACAGCTTAGGGTACGACAGTGCTTAAGGGTTAGCGTTCGTGTGAGGGCAAGGGTTTGTGTTAGTGTCCTGGTTAAGATTAGGGCACGGGTGAGGGTAAGGCTTCAGGTGAGGGTCAGGGTTAGGATTCTGGTTAGTGTTAGGGTTAGGGAATGGGGAGGGATTAGGGTACAGGTTTGGGTACCGATGTGGTTTAGTGTTAGCGTACGTGTGATGGCAGGAGTTAGTCTTGGTGTCCTGGTTAAGATTAGGGCACGGGTGAGGGTAAGGCTTCGGGTGAGGGTCAGGGTTAGGATTCGTGTTAGGGTTAGGGTGAGGGAATGCAGAGGGATTAGGGTACAGCTTAGGGTACGACAGTGCTTAAGGGTTAGCGTTCGTGTGAGGGCAAGGGTTAGTGTTAGTGTCCTGGTTAAGTTTAGGGCACGGGTGAGGGTAAGGCTTCAGCTGAGGGTCAGGGTTAGGATTCGGTTTAGGGTTAGGGTTAGGGAATGTGGAGGGATTAGGGTACAGTTTAGGGTACGACAACGATTAAGGGTGGGCGTACGTGTGAGGGCACGAGTTAGTGTTGGTGTGCTGGTTAAGATTAGGGCACGGGTGAGCGTAAGGTTCCGGGTGAGGGTCAGGGATAGCATTCGGGTTAGGGTTAGGGTTAGGGAATGGGGAGATATTAGGGCACAGTTTAGGGTACCACAACGCTTAAGGTTTAGCGTACGTGTGAGGTCACTAGTTAGTGTTAGTGTACTGCTTACGATTAGGGCACGGGTGAGGGTAAGGCCTCGGAAGAGGGTCACGTTAAGGGTTAGGGTTAGGGTTAGGGTTAGGGAATGGGAATTGATTAGGGTACAGGTTAGGGTACGGCAATGGCTTAAGGTTAGCGTACGTCAGAGGGCATGGGTTAGTGTTGATATACTGGTTAAAATTAGGACACGGGTGAGGGTAAAGTTTCGGGTGAGTGTCATGGTTAGGTTTCAGGTTAGGGTTAGGGTTAGGGAATGGAGAGGGATTAGGGTACAGTTTAGGTTACCGCTGCGGTTTAGTGTTAGCGTACGTGTGAGGGCACGAGTTAGTCTTGGTGTCCTGGTTAAGATTAGGGCACGGGTGAGGGTAAGGGTTCGGGTGAGGGTCAGGGTTAGGATTCGGGTTAGGGTTAGGGTTAAGGAATGGAGAGGGATTAGGGTATAGGTTAGGGTACGACAATGCTTAAGGGTTAGCGTAAGTGTGAGGGTACGAGTTAGTGTTGGTGTACTGGTTAAGACAAGGACACCGATGAGGGTAAGGCCTCAGAAAAGGGTCATGTTCAGGGTTTCGCTTAGCGTTAGGGTTAGGGAATGGGGAGGGAGTAGGGTACAGGATAGGGTACGACAATGCTTAAGGGTTAGCGTACGTTTGAGGGCATGGATTAGTGTTTGTGTAGTGGTTAAGTTTAGGGCATTGGTTAGTGTAGGGCATCGGAAGTGGGTCCGGTTTAGGGATTTGGTTAGGGTTAGGGTTAAGGAATGGGGAGGGATTAGGGTACAATTTAGGGTACGACAACGCTTAAGGTTTAGCGTACGTGTGAGGGCACGAGTTAGTGTTGGTGTCCTGGTTAAGATTAGGGCACGGGTGAGGGTAAGGCTTCGGGTGAGGGTCAGGGTTAGTATTCGTGTTAGGGTTAGGGTTAAGGAATGCAGAGGGATTAGGGTACAGCTTAGGGTACGACAGTGCTTAAGGGTTAGCGTTCGTGTGAGGGCAAGGGTTAGTGTTAGTGTCCTGGTTAAGTTTAGGGCACGGGTGAGTGTAAGGCTTCAGGTGAGGGTCAGGGATAGGATTCGGGTTAGGGTTAGTGTTAGGGAATGGGGAGGGATTAGGGTACAGTTTAGGGTACGACAACGATTTAGGGTGGGCGTACGTGTGAGGGCATGAGTTAGTGTTGGTGTCCTGGTTAAGATTAGGGCACGGGTGAGGGTAAGGTTTCGGGTGAGGGTCAGGGATAGCATTCGGGTTAGGGTTACGGTTAGGGAATGGGGAGATATTAGGGCACAGTTTAGGGTACGACAACTCTTAAGGTTTAGCGTACCTGTGAGGGCATGAGTTAGTGTTGGTGTCCTGGTTAAGATTAGGGCACGGGTGAGGGTAAGGCTTCGGGTGAGGGTCAGAGTTAATATTCGTGCTAGGGTTAGGGTTAAAGAATGCAGAGGGATTAGGGTACAGCTTAGGGTACGACAACAATTAAGTGTTAGCGTACGTGTGAGGTCACAAGTTAGTGTTAGTTTACTTCTTACGATTAGGACACGGGTGAGGGTAAAGTTTCGGGTGAGTGTCATGCTTAGGTTTCAGGTTAGGGTTAGGGTTCGGTTATGGAGAGGGACTAGGGTACAGGTTAGGGTACCGCTGTGGTTTAGTGTTAGCGTACGTGTGGGGGCACGAGTTAGTCTTGGTGTCCTGGTTAAGATTAGGGCACGGGTGAGGGTAAGGCTTCGGGTGAGGGTCAGGGTTAGGATTCGGGTTAGGGTTAGGGTTAGGGAATGGAGAGGGATTAGGGTACAGGTTAGGGTACGACAATGCTTAAGGGTTAGCGTAAGTGTGACTGCACAAGTTAGTGTTGGTGTACTGGTTAAGACAAGGGCACCGATGAGGGTAAGGCCTCGGAAAAGGGTCACGTTCAGGGTTTCGCTTAGGGTTAGGGTTAGGGAATGGGGAGGGATTAGGGTACAGGATAGGGTACGACAATGCTTAAGGGTTAGCGTTCGTGTGAGGGCAAGGGTTAGTGTTAGTGTCCTGGTTAAGTTTAGGGCACGGGTGAGTGTAAGGCTTCAGCTGAGGGTCAGGGTTAGGATTCGGTTTAGGGTTAGGGTTAGGGAATGGGGAGGGATTAGGGTACAGTTTAGGGTACGACAACGATTAAGGGTGGGCGTACGTGTGAGGGCACGAGTTAGTGTTGGTGTCCTGGTTAAGATTAGGGCACGGGTGAGCGTAAGGTTCCGGGTGAGGGTCAGGGATAGCATTCGGGTTAGGGTTAGGGTTAGGGAATGGGGAGATATTAGGGCACAGTTTAGGGTACCACAACGCTTAAGGTTTAGCGTACGTGTGAGGTCACTAGTTAGTGTTAGTGTACTGCTTACGATTAGGGCACGGGTGAGGGTAAGGCCTCGGAAGAGGGTCACGTTAAGGGTTAGGGTTAGGGTTAGGGTTAGGGAATGGGAATTGATTAGGGTACAGGTTAGGGTACGGCAATGGCTTAAGGTTAGCGTACGTCAGAGGGCATGGGTTAGTGTTGATGTACTGGTTAAAATTAGGACACGGGTGAGGGTAAAGTTTCGGGTGAGTGTCATGGTTAGGTTTCAGGTTAGGGTTAGGGTTAGGGAATGGAGAGGGATTAGGGTACAGTTTAGGTTACCGCTGCGGATTAGTGTTAGCGTACGTGTGAGGGCACGAGTTAGTCTTGGTGTCCTGGTTAAGATTAGGGCACGGGTGAGGGTAGGGCTTCGGGTGAGGGTCAGGGTTAGGATTCGGGTTAGGGTTAGGGTTAGGGTACGGAGAGGGATTAGGGTACAGGTTAGGGTACGACAATGCTTAAGGGTTAGCGTAAGTGTGAGGGCACGAGTTAGTGTTGGTGTACTGGTTAAGACAAGGGCACCGATGAGGGTAAGGCCTCGGAAAAGGGTCACGTTCAGGGTTTCGCTTAGGGTTAGGGTTAGGGAATGGGGAGGGATTAGGGTACAGGATAGGGTACGACAATGCTTAAGGGTTAACGTACGTTTGAAGGCATGAGTTAGTGTTTGTGTACTGGTTAAGATTAGCGCATTGGTTAGGGTAGGGCATCGGACGTGGGTGAGGTTTAGGGATGGGGTTAGGGTTAGGGTTAAGGAATGGGGAGGGATTAGGGTACAATTTAGGGTACGACAACTCTTAAGGTTTAGCGTACGTGTGAGGGCACGTGTTAGTGTTGGTGTCCTGGTTAAGATTAGTGCACGAGTGAGGGTAAGGCTTCGGGTGAGGGTCAGGGTTAGGATTCGTGCTAGGGTTAGGGTTAAAGAATGCAGAGAGATTAGGGTACAGCTTAGGGTACGACAGTGCTTAAGGGTTAGCGTTCGTGTGAGGGCAAGGGTTTGTGTTAGTGTCCTGGTTAAGATTAGGGCACGGGTGAGGGTAAGGCTTCAGGTGAGGGTCAGGGTTAGGATTCTGGTTAGTGTTAGGGTTAGGGAATGGGGAGGGATTAGGGTACAGTTTAGGGTACGACAACGAATAAGGGTTAGCGTACGTGTGAGGGCACGAGTTAGTGTTGGTGTCCTGGTTAAGATTAGGGCACGGGTGAGGGTAAGGTTTCAGGTGAGGGTCAGGGTTAGAATTCGGGTTAGGGTTAGGGTTAGGGAATGGGGAGATATTAGGGCACAGTTTAGGGTACCACAACGCTTAAGGTTTAGCGTACGTGTGAGGTCACTAGTTAGTGTTAGTGTACTGCTTACGATTAGGGCACGGTTGAGGGTAAGGCCTAGGAAGAGGTTCACGTTAAGGGTTCGGGTTAGGGTTAGGGTTAGGGAATGTGGATTGGTTAGGGTACAGGTTAGGGTACGGCAATGGCTTAGGGTTTGCGTACGTTAGAGGGCATGGGTTAGTGTTGATGTACTGGTTAAAATTAGGACATGGGTGACGGTAAAGTTTCGGGTGAGTGTCATGGTTAGGTTTCGGGTTAGGGTTAGGGTGAGGGAATGGAGAGGGATTAGGCTACAGGTTAGGGTACCGCTGTGGTTTAGTGTTAGCGTACGTGTGAGGGCACGAGTTAGTCTTGGTGTCCTGGTTAAGATTAGGGCACGGATGAGGGTAAGGCTTCGGGTGAGTGTCAGGGTTAGGATTCGTGTTAGGGTTAGGGTTAGGGAATGCAGAGGGATTAGGGTACAGCTTAGGGTACGACAGTGCTTAAGGGTTAGCGTTCGTGTGAGGGCAAGGGTTAGTGTTAGTGTCCTGGTTAAGTTTAGGGCACGGGTGAGGGTAAGGCTTCAGCTGAGGGTCAGGGTTAGGATTCGGTTTAGGGTTAGGGTTAGGGAATGGGGAGGGATTAGGGTACAGTTTAGGGTACGACAACGATTAAGGGTGGGCGTACGTGTGAGGGCACGAGTTAGTGTTGGTGTCCTGGTTAAGATTAGGGCACGGGTGAGCGTAAGGTTCCGGGTGAGGGTCAGGGATAGCATTCGGGTTAGGGTTAGGGTTAGGGAATGGGGAGATATTAGGGCACAGTTTAGGGTACCACAACGCTTAAGGTTTAGCGTACGAGTGAGGTCACTAATTAGTGTTAGTGTACTGCTTACGATTAGGGCACGGGTGAGGGTAAGGCCTCGGAAGAGGGTCACGTTAAGGGTTAGGGTTAGGGTTAGGGTTAGGGAATGGGAATTGATTAGGGTACAGGTTAGGGTACGGCAATGGCTTAAGGTTAGCGTACGTCAGAGGGCATGGGTTAGTGTTGATGTACTGGTTAAAATTAGGACACGGGTGAGGGTAAAGTTTCGGGTGAGTGTCATGGTTAGGTTTCAGGTTAGGGTTAGGGTTAGGGAATGGAGAGGGATTAGGGTACAGTTTAGGTTACCGCTGCGGTTTAGTGTTAGCGTACGTGTGACGGCACGAGTTAGTCTTGGTGTCCTGGTTAAGATTAGGGCACGGGTGAGGGTAAGGCTTCGGGTGAGGGTCAGGGTTAGGATTCGGGTTAGGGTTAGGGTTAGGGAATGGAGAGGGATTAGGGTACAGGTTAGGGTACGACAATGCTTAAGGGTTAGCGTAAGTGTGAGGGCACGAGTTAGTGTTGGTGTACTGGTTAAGACAAGGGCACCGATGAGGGTAAGGCCTCGGAAAAGGGTCACGTTCAGGGTTTCGCTTAGGGTTAGGGTTAGGGAATGGGGAGGGATTAGGGTACAGGATAGGGTACGACAATGCTTAAGGGTTAACGTACGTTTGAAGGCATGAGTTAGTGTTTGTGTACTGGTTAAGATTAGCGCATTGGTTAGGGTAGGGCATCGGACGTGGGTGAGGTTTAGGGATGGGGTTAGGGTTAGGGTTAAGGAATGGGGAGGGATTAGGGTACAATTTAGGGTACGACAACTCTTAAGGTTTAGCGTACGTGTGAGGGCACGTGTTAGTGTTGGTGTCCTGGTTAAGATTAGTGCACGAGTGAGGGTAAGGCTTCGGGTGAGGGTCAGGGTTAGGATTCGTGCTAGGGTTAGGGTTAAAGAATGCAGAGAGATTAGGGTACAGCTTAGGGTACGACAGTGCTTAAGGGTTAGCGTTCGTGTGAGGGCAAGGGTTTGTGTTAGTGTCCTGGTTAAGATTAGGGCACGGGTGAGGGTAAGGCTTCAGGTGAGGGTCAGGGTTAGGATTCTGGTTAGTGTTAGGGTTAGGGAATGGGGAGGGATTAGGGTACAGTTTAGGGTACGACAACGAATAAGGGTTAGCGTACGTGTGAGGGCACGAGTTAGTGTTGGTGTCCTGGTTAAGATTAGGGCACGGGTGAGGGTAAGGTTTCAGGTGAGGGTCAGGGTTAGAATTCGGGTTAGGGTTAGGGTTAGGGAATGGGGAGATATTAGGGCACAGTTTAGGGTACCACAACGCTTAAGGTTTAGCGTACGTGTGAGGTCACTAGTTAGTGTTAGTGTACTGCTTACGATTAGGGCACGGGGGAGGGTAAGGCCTAGGAAGAGGTTCACGTTAAGGGTTCGGGTTAGGGTTAGGGTTAGGGAATGTGGATTGGTTAGGGTACAGGTTAGGGTACGGCAATGGCTTAGGGTTTGCGTACGTTAGAGGGCATGGGTTAGTGTTGATGTACTGGTTAAAATTAGGACATGGGTGACGGTAAAGTTTCGGGTGAGTGTCATGGTTAGGTTTCGGGTTAGGGTTAGGGTGAGGGAATGGAGAGGGATTAGGCTACAGGTTAGGGTACCGCTGTGGTTTAGTGTTAGCGTACGTGTGAGGGCACGAGTTAGTCTTGGTGTCCTGGTTAAGATTAGGGCACGGATGAGGGTAAGGCTTCGGGTGAGTGTCAGGGTTAGGATTCGTGTTAGGGTTAGGGTTAGGGAATGCAGAGGGATTAGGGTACAGCTTAGGGTACGACAGTGCTTAAGGGTTAGCGTTCGTGTGAGGGCAAGGGTTAGTGTTAGTGTCCTGGTTAAGTTTAGGGCACGGGTGAGGGTAAGGCTTCAGATGAGGGTCAGGGTTAGGATTCGGTTTAGGGTTAGGGTTAGGGAATGGGGAGGGATTAGGGTACAGTTTAGGGTACGACAACGATTAAGGGTGGGCGTACGTGTGAGGGCACGAGTTAGTGTTGGTGTCCTGGTTAAGATTAGGGCACGGGTGAGCGTAAGGTTCCGGGTGAGGGTCAGGGATAGCATTCGGGTTAGGGTTAGGGTTAGGGAATGGGGAGATATTAGGGCACAGTTTAGGGTACCACAACGCTTAAGGTTTAGCGTACGAGTGAGGTCACTAATTAGTGTTAGTGTACTGCTTACGATTAGGGCACGGGTGAGGGTAAGGCCTCGGAAGAGGGTCACGTTAAGGGTTAGGGTTAGGGTTAGGGTTAGGGAATGGGAATTGATTAGGGTACAGGTTAGGGTACGGCAATGGCTTAAGGTTAGCGTACGTCAGAGGGCATGGGTTAGTGTTGATGTACTGGTTAAAATTAGGACACGGGTGAGGGTAAAGTTTCGGGTGAGTGTCATGGTTAGGTTTCAGGTTAGGGTTAGGGTTAGGGAATGGAGAGGGATTAGGGTACAGTTTAGGTTACCGCTGCGGTTTAGTGTTAGCGTACGTGTGACGGCACGAGTTAGTCTTGGTGTCCTGGTTAAGATTAGGGCACGGGTGAGGGTAAGGCTTCGGGTGAGGGTCAGGGTTAGGATTCGGGTTAGGGTTAGGGTTAGGGAATGGAGAGGGATTAGGGTACAGGTTAGGGTACGACAATGCTTAAGGGTTAGCGTAAGTGTGAGGGCACGAGTTAGTGTTGGTGTACTGGTTAAGACAAGGGCACCGATGAGGGTAAGGCCTCGGAAAAGGGTCACGTTCAGTGTTTCGCTTAGGGTTAGGGTTAGGGAATGGGGAGGGATTAGGGTTCAGGATAGGGTACGACAATGCTTAAGGGTTAACGTACGTTTGAAGGCATGAGTTAGTGTTTGTGTACTGGTTAAGATTAGCGCATTGGTTAGGGTAGGGCATCGGACGTGGGTGAGGTTTAGG
Source organism: Inia geoffrensis (assembly GCA_036417435.1). NCBI lineage: Eukaryota > Metazoa > Chordata > Mammalia > Artiodactyla > Iniidae > Inia > Inia geoffrensis. Next base: position 249,041 of record JAZAQT010000362.1, read on the forward strand.
GATGGGGTTAGGGTTAGGGTTAAGGAATGGGGAGGGATTAGGGTACAATTTAGGGTACGACAACTCTTAAGGTTTAGCGTACGTGTGAGGGCACGAGTTAGTGTTGGTGTCCTGGTTAAGATTAGGGCACGAGTGAGGGTAAGGCTTCGGGTGAGGGTCAGGGTTAGGATTCGTGCTAGGGTTAGGGTTAAAGAATGCAGAGAGATTAGGGTACAGCTTAGGGTACGACAGTGCTTAAGGGTTAGCGTTCGTGTGAGGGCAAGGGTTTGTGTTAGTGTCCTGGTTAAGATTAGGGCACGGGTGAGGGTAAGGCTTCAGGTGAGGGTCAGGGTTAGGATTCTGGTTAGTGTTAGGGTTAGGGAATGGGGAGGGATTAGGGTACAGTTTAGGGTACGACAACGAATAAGGGTTAGCGTACGTGTGAGGGCACGAGTTAGTGTTGGTGTCCTGGTTAAGATTAGGGCACGGGTGAGGGTAAGGTTTCAGGTGAGGGTCAGGGTTAGAATTCGGGTTAGGGTTAGGGTTAGGGAATGGGGAGATATTAGGGCACAGTTTAGGGTACCACAACGCTTAAGGTTTAGCGTACGTGTGAGGTCACTAGTTAGTGTTAGTGTACTGCTTACGATTAGGGCACGGGTGAGGGTAAGGCCTAGGAAGAGGTTCACGTTAAGGGTTCGGGTTAGGGTTAGGGTTAGGGAATGTGGATTGGTTAGGGTACAGGTTAGGGTACGGCAATGGCTTAGGGTTTGCGTACGTTAGAGGGCATGGGTTAGTGTTGATGTACTGGTTAAAATTAGGACATGGGTGACGGTAAAGTTTCGGGTGAGTGTCATGGTTAGGTTTCGGGTTAGGGTTAGGGTGTGGGAATGGAGAGGGATTAGGCTACAGGTTAGGGTACCGCTGTGGTTTAGTGTTAGCGTACGTGTGAGGGCACGAGTTAGTCTTGGTGTCCTTGTTAAGATTAGGGCAAGGATGAGGGTAAGGCTTCGGGTGAGTGTCAAGGTTAGGATTCGTGTTAGGGTTAGGGTTAGGGAATGCAGAGGGATTAGGGTACAGCTTAGGGTACGACAGTGCTTAAGGGTTAGCGTTCGTGTGAGGGCAAGGGTTAGTGTTAGTGTCCTGGTTAAGTTTAGGGCACGGGTGAGGGTAAGGCTTCAGCTGAGGGTCAGGGTTAGGATTCGGTTTAGGGTTAGGGTTAGGGAATGGGGAGGGATTAGGGTACAGTTTAGGGTACGACAACGATTAAGGGTGGGCGTACGTGTGAGGGCACGAGTTAGTGTTGGTGTCCTGGTTAAGATTAGGGCACGGGTGAGCGTAAGGTTCCGGGTGAGGGTCAGGGATAGCATTCGGGTTAGGGTTAGGGTTAGGGAATGGGGAGATATTAGGGCACAGTTTAGGGTACCACAACGCTTAAGGTTTAGCGTACGAGTGAGGTCACTAATTAGTGTTAGTGTACTGCTTACGATTAGGGCACGGGTGAGGGTAAGGCCTCGGAAGAGGGTCACGTTAAGGGTTAGGGTTAGGGTTAGGGTTAGGGAATGGGAATTGATTAGGGTACAGGTTAGGGTACGGCAATGGCTTAAGGTTAGCGTACGTCAGAGGGCATGGGTTAGTGTTGATGTACTGGTTAAAATTAGGACACGGGTGAGGGTAAAGTTTCGGGTGAGTGTCATGGTTAGGTTTCAGGTTAGGGTTAGGGTTAGGGAATGGAGAGGGATTAGGGTACAGTTTAGGTTACCGCTGCGGTTTAGTGTTAGCGTACGTGTGACGGCACGAGTTAGTCTTGGTGTCCTGGTTAAGATTAGGGCACGGGTGAGGGTAAGGCTTCGGGTGAGGGTCAGGGTTAGGATTCGGGTTAGGGTTAGGGTTAGGGAATGGAGAGGGATTAGGGTACAGGTTAGGGTACGACAATGCTTAAGGGTTAGCGTAAGTGTGAGGGCACGACTTAGTGTTGGTGTACTGGTTAAGACAAGGGCACCGATGAGGGTAAGGCCTCGGAAAAGGGTCACGTTCAGGGTTTCGCTTAGGGTTAGGGTTAGGGAATGGGGAGGGATTAGGGTTCAGGATAGGGTACGACAATGCTTAAGGGTTAACGTACGTTTGAAGGCATGAGTTAGTGTTTGTGTACTGGTTAAGATTAGCGCATTGGTTAGGGTAGGGCATCGGACGTGGGTGAGGTTTAGGGATGGGGTTAGGGTTAGGGTTAAGGAATGGGGAGGGATTAGGGTACAATTTAGGGTACGACAACTCTTAAGGTTTAGCGTACGTGTGAGGGCACGAGTTAGTGTTGGTGTCCTGGTTAAGATTAGGGCACGAGTGAGGGTAAGGCTTCGGGTGAGGGTCAGGGTTAGGATTCGTGCTAGGGTTAGGGTTAAAGAATGCAGAGAGATTAGGGTACAGCTTAGGGTACGACAGTGCTTAAGGGTTAGCGTTCGTTTGAGGGCAAGGGTTAGTGTTAGTGTCCTGGTTAAGATTAGGGCACGGGTGAGGGTAAGGCTTCAGGTGAGGTTCAGGGTTAGGATTCTGGTTAGTGTTAGGGTTAGGGAATGGGGAGGGATTAGGGTACAGTTTAGGGTACGACAACGAATAAGTGTTAGCGTACGTGTGAGGGCACGAGTTAGTGTTGGTGGCCTGGTTAAGATTAGGGCACGGGTGAGGGTAAGGCCTAGGAAGAGGTTCAGGTTAAGGGTTCGGGTTAGGGTTAGGGTTAGGGAATGTGGATTGGTTAGGGTACAGGTTAGGGTACGGCAATGGCTTAGGGTTTGCGTACGTTAGAGGGCATGGGTTAGTGTTGATGTACTGGTTAAAATTAGGACACGGGTGAGGGTAAAGTTTCGGGTGGGTGTCATGGTTAGGTTTCAGGTTAGGGTTACGGTTAGGGAATGGAGAGGGATGAGGGTACAGGTTAGGGTACCGCTGTGGTTTAGTGTTAGCGTACGTGTGAGGGCACGTGTTAGTCTTGGTGTCCTGGTTATGATTAGGGCACGGGTGAGGGTAAGGCTTCGGGTGAGGGTCAGGGTTAGGATTCGTGTTAGGGGTAGGGTTAAGGAATGCATAGGGATTAGGGTACAGCTTAGGGTACGACAGTGCTTAAGGGTTAGCGTTCGTGTGAGGGCAAGGGTTAGTGTTAGTGTCCTGGTTAAGTTAAGGCACGGGTGAGGGTAAGGCTTCAGCTGAGGGTCAGGGTTAGGATTCGGTTTAGGGTTAGGGTTAGGGAATGGGGAGGGATTAGGGTACAGTTTAGGGTACGACAACGATTAAGGGTGGGCGTACGTGTGAGGGCATGAGTTAGTGTTGGTGTCCTGGTTAAGATTAGGGCACGGGTGAGGGTAAGGTTCCGGGTGAGGGTCAGGGATAGCATTCGGGTTAGGGTTAGGGTTAGGGAATGGGGAGATATTAGGGCACAGTTTAGGGTACCACAACGCTTAAGGTTTAGCGTACGTGTGAGGTCACTAGTTAGTGTTAGTGTACTGCTTACGATTAGGGCACGGGTGAGGGTAAGGCCTCGGAAGAGGGTCACGTTAAGGGTTAGTGTTAGGGTTAGGGTTAGGGAATGGGGATTGATTAGGGTACAGGTTAGGGTACGGCAATGGCTTAGGGTTAGCGTATGTTAGAGGGCATGGGTTAGTGTTGATGTACTGGTTAAAATTAGGACACGGGTGAGGGTAAAGTTTTGGGTGAGTGTCATGGTTAGGTTTCAGGTTAGGGTTAGGGTTAGGGAATGGAGAGGGATTAGGGTACAGGTTAGGGTACCGCTGTGGTTTAGTGTTAGCGTACGTGTGAGGGCACGAGTTAGTCTTGGTGTCCTGGTTAAGATTAGGGCACGGGTGAGCGTAAGGCTTCGGGTGAGGGTCAGGGTTAGGATTCGGGTTAGGGTTAGCGTTAGGGAATGGAGAGGGATTAGGGTATAGGTTAGGGTACGACAATGCTTAAGGGTTAGCGTAAGTGTGAGGGTACGAGTTAGTGTTGGTGTACTGGTTAAGACAAGGACACCGATGAGGGTAAGGCCTCGGAAAAGGGTCACGTTCAGGGTTTCGCTTAGCGTTAGGGTTAGGGAATGGGGAGGGAGTAGGGTACAGGATAGGGTACGACAATGCTTAAGGGTTAGCGTACGTTTGAGGGCATGGATTAGTGTTTGTGTAGTGGTTAAGTTTAGGGCATTGGTTAGTGTAGGGCACCGGAAGTGGGTCCGGTTTAGGGATGGGGTTAGGGTTAGGGTTAAGGAATGGGGAGGGATTAGGGTACAATTTAGGGTACGACAACGCTTAAGGTTTAGCGTACGTGTGAGGGCACGAGTTAGTGTTGGTGTCCTGGTTAAGATTAGGGCACGGGTGAGGGTAAGGCTTCGGGTGATGGTCAGGGTTAGGATTTGTGATAGGGTTAGGGTTAAGGAATGCAGAGGGATTAGGGTACAGCTTAGGGTACGACAGTGCTTAAGGGTTAGCGTTCGTGTGAGGGCAAGGGTTAGTGTTAGTGTCCTGGTTAAGTTTAGGGCACGGGTGAGAGTAAGGCTTCAGGTGAGGGTCAGGGTCAGGATTCGAGTTAGGGTTAGTGTTAGGGAATGGGGAGGGATTAGGGTACAGTTTAGGGTACGACAACGATTTAGGGTGGGCGTACGTGTGAGGGCACGAGTTAGTGTTGGTGTCCTGGTTAAGATTAGGGCACGGGTGAGGGTAAGGTTTCGGGTGAGGGTCAGGGATTGCATTCGGGTTAGGGTTACGGTTAGGGAATGGGGAGATATTAGGGCACAGTTTAGGGTACGACAACTCTTAAGGTTTAGCGTACGTGTGAGGGCATAAGTTAGTGTTGGTGTCCTGGTTAAGATTAGGGCACGGGTGAGGGTAAGGCTTCGGGTTAGGGTCAGAGTTAATATTCGTGCTAGGGTTACGGTTAAGGAATGCAGAGGGATTAGAGTACAGCTTAGGGTACGACAACAATTAAGTGTTAGCGTACGTGAGAGGTCACTAGTTAGTGTTAGTTTACTTCTTACGATTAGGGCACGGGTGAGGGTAAGGCCTCGGAAGAGGGTCACGTTAAGGGTTAGGGTTAGGGTTAGGGTTAGGGAATGGGGATTGATTAGGGTACAGGGTAGGGTACGGCAATGGCTTAGGGTTAGCGTATGATAGAGGGCATGGGTTAGTGTTGATGTACTGGTTAAAATTAGGACACGGGTGAGGGTAAAGTTTCGGGTGAGGGTCATGCTTAGGTTTCAGGTTAGGGTTAGGGTTAGGGAATGGAGAGGGTTTAGGGTACAGGTTAGGGTACCGCTGTGGTTTAGTGTTAGCGTACGTGTGAGGGCACGAGTTAGTCTTGGTGTCCTGGTTAAGATTAGGGCACGGGTGAGGGTAAGGCTTCGGGTGAGGGTCAGAGTTAGGATTCGGGTTAGTGTTAGGGTTAGGGAATGGAGAGGGATTAGGGTACAGGTTAGGGTACGACAATGCTTAAGGGTTAGCGTAAGTGTGACTGCACGAGTTAGTGTTGGTGTACTGGTTAAGACAAGGGCACCGATGAGGGTAAGGCCTCGGAAAAGGGTCACGTTCAGGGTTTCGCTTAGTGTTAGGGTTAGGGAATGGGGAGGGATTAGGGTACAGGATAGGGTACGACAATGCTTAAGGGTTCACGTACTTTTGAGGGCAGGAGTTAGTGTTTGTGTACTGGTTAAGATTAGGGCATTGGTTAAGGTAGGGCATCGGACGTGGGTCAGGTTTAGGGATGGGGTTAGGGTTAGGGTTAAAGAATGGGGAGGGATTAGGGTACAATTTAGGGTACGACAACTCTTAAGGTTTAGCGTACGTGTGAGGGCACGAGTTAGTGTTGGTGTCCTGGTTAAGATTAGGGCACGGGTGAGGGTAAGGCTTCGGGTGAGGGTCAGGGTTAATATTCGGGCTAGGGTTAGGGTTAAGGAATGCAGAGGGATTAGGGTACAGCTTAGGGTACGACAGTGCTTAAGGGTTAGCATTCGTGTGAGGGCAAGGGTTAGTGTTAGTGTCCTGGTTAAGATTAGGGCACGGGTGAGGGTAAGGTTTCAGGTGAGGGTCAGGGTTAGGATTCTGGTTAGTGTTAGGGTTAGGGAATGGGGAGGGATTAGGGCACAGTTTAGGGTACCACAACGCTTAAGGTTTAGCGTACGTGTGAGGTCACTTGTTAGTGTTAGTGTACTGCTTACGATTAGGGCACTGGTGAGGGTAAGGCCTCGGAAGAGTGTCACGTTAAGGGTTAAGGTTAGGGTTAGGGTTAGGGAATGGGGATTGATTAGGGTACAGGTTAGGGTACGGCAATGGCTTAGGGTTAGCGTACGTTAGAGGGCATGGGTTAGTGTTGATGTACTGGTTAAAATTAGGACACGGGTGAGGGTAAAGTTTCGGGTGAGTGTCATGGTTAGGTTTCAGGTTAGGGTTAGGGTTAGGGAATGGAGAGGGATTAGGGTACAGGTTAGGGTACCGCTGCGGTTTAGTGTTAGCGTACGTGTGAGGGCACAAGTTAGTGTTGGTGTCCTGGTTAAGATTAGGGCACGGGTGAGGGTAAGGCTTCGGGTGAGGGTCAGGGTTAGGATTCGAGTTAGGGGTAGGGTTAGGGAATGGAGAGGGATTAGGGTACAGGTTAGGGTACGACAATGCTTAAGGGTTCACGTACTTTTGAGGGCAGGAGTTAGTGTTTGTGTACTGGTTAAGATTAGGGCATTGGTTAAGGTAGGGCATCGGACGTGGGTCAGGTTTAGGGATGGGGTTAGGGTTAGGGTTAAAAAATGGGGAGGGATTAGGGTACAATTTAGGGTACGACAACTCTTAAGGTATAGCGTACGTGTGAGGGCACGAGTTAGTGTTGGTGTCCTGGTTAAGATTAGGGCACGGGTGAGGGTAAGGCCTCGGGTGAGGGTCAGGGTTAATATTCGTGCTAGGGTTAGGGTTAAAGAATGCAGAGGGATTAGGGTACAGCTTAGGGTACGACAGTGCTTAAGGGTTAGCGTAAGTGTGAGGGCACGAGTTAGTGTTGGTGTACTGGTTAAGACAAGGACACCGATGAGGGTAAGGCCTCGGAAAAGGGTCACGTTCAGGGTTTCGCTTAGCGTTAGGGTTAGGCAATGGGGAGGGATTAGGGTTCAAGATTGGGTACGACAATGCTTAAGGGTTAGCGTACGTTTGAGGGCATGGGTTAGTGTTTGTGTACTGGTTAAGCTTAGGGCATTGGTTAGTGTAGGGCATCGGAAGTGGGTCCGGTTTAGGGATGGGGTTAGGGTTAGGGTTAGGGAATGGGGAGGGATTAGGGTACAATTTAGGGTACGACAACTCTTAAGGTTTAGCGTACGTGTGAGGGCACGAGTTCGTGTTGGTGACCTGGTTAAGATTAGGGCACGGGTGAGGGTAAGGCTTCAGGTGAGGGTCAGGTTTATGATTCGGGTTAGGGTTAGGGTTAGGGAATGGGAGGGATTAGGGTACAGTTTAGGGTACGAAAAGGCTTAAGGGTTAGCGTACGTGTGAGGGCATGTGTTAGTGTTGGTGTCCTGGTTTAGATTAGGGCACGGGTGAGGGTAAGGCTTCAGGTGAGGGTCAGGGTTAGGATTCGGGTTAGGGTTAGGGTTAGGGAATGGAGAGGGAATAGGGTACAGCTTAGTGTACGAAAAGGCTTAAGGGTTAGCGTACGTGTGAGGGTCCGAGTTAGTGTGGGTGTCCTGGTTAAAATTAGGACACGGGTGAGGGTAAAGTTTCGGGTGAGGGTCAGGGATAGAATTCGGGTTAGGGTTAGGGTTAGGGAATGGGGAGATATTAGGGCACAGTTTAGGGTACCACAACGCTTAAGGTTTATCGAACGTGTGAGGTCACTAGTTAGTGTTAGTGTACTGCTTACGATTAGGGCACGGGTGAGGGTAAGGCCTCGGAAGAGGGTCACGTTAAGGGTTAGGGTTAGCGTTAGGGTTAGGGAATGGGGATTGATATGGGTACAGGTTAGGGTACGGCAATGGCTTAGGGTTAGCGTACGTTAGAGGGCATGGGTTAGTGTTGATGTACTGTTTAAAATTAGGACAGCGGTGAGGGTAAAGTTTCGGGTGAGTGTCATGTTTAGGTTTCAGGTTAGGGTTAAGGTTAAGGAATGGAGAGGGATTAGGGTACAGGATAGGGTACGACAATGCTTAAGGGTTAACGTACGTTTGAGGGCATGAGTTAGTGTTTGTGTACTGGTTAAGATTCGGGCATTGGTTAGGGTAGGGCATCAGAAGTGGGTCAGGTTTAGGGATGGTGTTAGGCTTAGTGTTAAGGAATGGGGAGGGATTAGGGTACAATTTAGGGTACGACAACGCTTAAGGTTTAGTGTACGTGTGAGGGCACGAGTTAGTGTTGGTGTCCTGGTTAAGATGAAGGCACGGGTGAGGGTAAGGCTTCGGGTGAGGGTCAGGGTTAGGATTCGTGTTAGGGTTAGGGTTAAGGAATGCAGAGGGTTTAGGGTACAGCTTAGGGTACGACAGTGCTTAAGGGTTAGCGTTCGTGTGAGGGCAAGGGTTAGTGTTAGTGTCCTGGTTAAGATTAGGGCACGGGTGAGGGTAAGGCTTCAGGTGAGGGTCAGGGTTAGGATTCGGGTTAGGGTTAGGGTTAGGGAATGGGGAGGGATTAGGGTACAGTTTAGGGTACGACAACAATTAAGGGTGGGCGTACGTGTGAGGGCACGAGTTAGTGTTGGTGTCCTGGTTAAGATTAGGGCACGGGTGAGGGTAAGGTTTCGGGTGAGGGTCAGGGATAGAATTCGGGTTAGGGTTAGGTTTAGGGAATGGGGAGATATTAGGGAACAGTTTAGGGTACCACAACGCTTAAGGTTTAGCGTACGTGTGAGGTCACTAGTTAGTGTTAGTGTACTGCTTACGATTAGGGCACGGGTGAGGGTAAGGCCTCGGAAGAGGGTCACATTAAGGGTTAGGGTTAGGGTTAGGGTTAGTGAATGGGGATTGATTAGGGTACAGGTCAGGGTACGGCAATGGCTTAGGGTTAGCGTACGTTAGAGGGCATGGGTTAGTGTTGATGTACTGGTTAAAATTAGGACACGGGTGAGGGTAAAGTTTCGGGTGAGTGTCATGGTTAGGTTTCAGGTTAGGGTTAGGGTTAGGGAATGGAGAGGGATTAGGGTACAGGTTAGGGTACCGCTGCGATTTAGTGTTAGCGTACGTGTGAGGGCACGAGTTAGTCTTGGTTTCCTGGTTAAGATTAGGGCACGGGTGAGGGTAAGGCTTCGGGTGAGGGTCAGGGTTAGGATTCGGGTTAGGGTTAGGGTTAGGGAATGGAGAGGGATTAGGGTACAGGTTAGGGTACGACAATGCTTAAGGGTTAGTGTAAGTGTGAGGGCACAAGTTAGCGTTGGTGTACTGGTTAAGACAAGGGCACCGATGACGTTAAGACCTCGGAAAAGTGTCACGTTCAGGGTTTCGCTTAGGGTTAGGGTTAGGGAATGGGGAGGGATTAGGGTACAGGATAGGGTACGACAATGCTTAAGGGTTAACGTACGTTTGAGGGCAGGAGTTAGTGTTTGTGTACTGGTTAAGATTAGGGCATTGGTTAAGGTAGGGCATCGGACGTGGGTCAGGTTTAGGGATGGGGTTAGGGTTAGGGTTAAAGAATGGGGAGGGATTAGGGTACAATTTAGGGTACGACAACTCTTAAGGTATAGCGTACGTGTGAGGGCACGAGTTAGCGTTGGTGTCCTGGTTAAGATTAGGGCACGGGTGAGGGTAAGGTCTCGGGTGAGGGTCAGGGTTAATATTCGTGCTAGGGTTAGGGTTAAAGAATGCAGAGGGATTAGGGTACAGCTTAGGGTACGACAGTGCTTAAGGGTTAGCGTAAGTGTGAGGGCACGAGTTAGTGTTGGTGTACTGGTTAAGACAAGGACACCGATGAGGGTAAGGCCTCGGAAAAGGGTCACGTTCAGGGTTTCGCTTAGCGTTAGGGTTAGGCAATGGGGAGGGATTAGGGTTCAAGATTGGGTACGACAATGCTTAAGGGTTAGCCTACGTTTGAGGGCATGGGTTAGTGTTTGTGTACTGGTTAAGCTTAGGGCATTGGTTAGTGTAGGGCATCGGAAGTGGGTCCGGTTTAGGGATGGGGTTAGGGTTAGGGTTAGGGAATGGGGAGGGATTAGGGTACAATTTAGGGTACGACAACTCTTAAGGTTTAGCGTACGTGTGAGGGCACGAGTTCGTGTTGGTGACCTGGTTAAGATTAGGGCACGGGTGAGGGTAAGGCTTCAGGTGAGGGTCAGGTTTATGATTCGGGTTAGGGTTAGGGTTAGGGAATGGGAAGGATTAGGGTACAGTTTAGGGTACGAAAAGGCTTAAGGGTTAGCGTACGTGTGAGGGCATGTGTTAGTGTTGGTGTCCTGGTTTAGATTAGGGCACGGGTGAGGGTAAGGCTTCAGGTGAGGGTCAGGGTTAGGATTCGGGTTAGGGTTAGGGTTAGGGAATGGAGAGGGAATAGGGTACAGCTTAGCGTACGAAAAGGCTTAAGGGTTAGCGTACGTGTGAGGGTCCGAGTTAGTGTGGGTGTCCTGGTTAAAATTAGGACACGGGTGAGGGTAAAGTTTCGGGTGAGGGTCAGGGATAGAATTCGGGTTAGGGTTAGGGTTAGGGAATGGGGAGATATTAGGGCACAGTTTAGGGTACCACAACGCTTAAGGTTTATCGAACGTGTGAGGTCACTAGTTAGTGTTAGTGTACTGCTTACGATTAGGGCACGGGTGAGGGTAAGGCCTCGGAAGAGGGTCACGTTAAGGGTTAGGGTTAGCGTTAGGGTTAGGGAATGGGGATTGATATGGGTACAGGTTAGGGTACGGCAATGGCTTAGGGTTAGCGTACGTTAGAGGGCATGGGTTAGTGTTGATGTACTGTTTAAAATTAGGACAGCGGTGAGGGTAAAGTTTCGGGTGAGTGTCATGTTTAGGTTTCAGGTTAGGGTTAGGGTTAAGGAATGGAGAGGGATTAGGGTACAGGATAGGGTACGACAATGCTTAAGGGTTAACGTACGTTTGAGGGCATGAGTTAGTGTTTGTGTACTGGTTAAGATTCGGGCATTGGTTAGGGTAGGGCATCAGAAGTGGGTCAGGTTTAGGGATGGTGTTAGGCTTAGTGTTAAGGAATGGGGAGGGATTAGGGTACAATTTAGGGTACGACAACGCTTAAGGTTTAGTGTACGTGTGAGGGCACGAGTTAGTGTTGGTGTCCTGGTTAAGATGAAGGCACGGGTGAGGGTAAGGCTTCGGGTGAGGGTCAGGGTTAGGATTCGTGTTAGGGTTAGGGTTAAGGAATGCAGAGGGTTTAGGGTACAGCTTAGGGTACGACAGTGCTTAAGGGTTAGCGTTCGTGTGAGGGCAAGGGTTAGTGTTAGTGTCCTGGTTAAGATTAGGGCACGGGTGAGGGTAAGGCTTCAGGTGAGGGTCAGGGTTAGGATTCGGGTTAGGGTTAGGGTTAGGGAATGGGGAGGGATTAGGGTACAGTTTAGGGTACGACAACAATTAAGGGTGGGCGTACGTGTGAGGGCACGAGTTAGTGTTGGTGTCCTGGTTAAGATTAGGGCACGGGTGAGGGTAAGGTTTCGGGTGAGGGTCAGGGATAGAATTCGGGTTAGGGTTAGGTTTAGGGAATGGGGAGATATTAGGGAACAGTTTAGGGTACCACAACGCTTAAGGTTTAGCGTACGTGTGAGGTCACTAGTTAGTGTTAGTGTACTGCTTACGATTAGGGCACGGGTGAGGGTAAGGCCTCGGAAGAGGGTCACATTAAGGGTTAGTGTTAGGGTTAGGGTTAGTGAATGGGGATTGATTAGGGTACAGGTCAGGGTACGGCAATGGCTTAGGGTTAGCGTACGTTAGAGGGCATGGGTTAGTGTTGATGTACTGGTTAAAATTAGGACACGGGTGAGGGTAAAGTTTCGGGTGAGTGTCATGGTTAGGTTTCAGGTTAGGGTTAGGGTTAGGGAATGGAGAGGGATTAGGGTACAGGTTAGGGTACCGCTGCGATTTAGTGTTAGCGTACGTGTGAGGGCACGAGTTAGTCTTGGTTTCCTGGTTAAGATTAGGGCACGGGTGAGGGTAAGGCTTCGGGTGAGGGTCAGGGTTAGGATTCGGGTTAGGGTTAGGGTTAGGGAATGGAGAGGGATTAGGGTACAGGTTAGGGTACGACAATGCTTAAGGGTTAGTGTAAGTGTGAGGGCACAAGTTAGCGTTGGTGTACTGGTTAAGACAAGGGCACCGATGACGTTAAGACCTCGGAAAAGTGTCACGTTCAGGGTTTCGCTTAGGGTTAGGGTTAGGGAATGGGGAGGGATTAGGGTACAGGATAGGGTACGACAATGCTTAAGGGTTAACGTACGTTTGAGGGCAGGAGTTAGTGTTTGTGTACTGGTTAAGATTAGGGCATTGGTTAAGGTAGGGCATCGGACGTGGGTCAGGTTTAGGGATGGGGTTAGGGTTAGGGTTAAAGAATGGGGAGGGATTAGGGTACAATTTAGGGTACGACAACTCTTAAGGTACAGCGTACGTGTGAGGGCACGAGTTAGCGTTGGTGTCCTGGTTAAGATTAGGGCACGGGTGAGGGTAAGGCCTCGGGTGAGGGTCAGGGTTAATATTCGTGCTAGGGTTAGGGTTAAAGAATGCAGAGGGATTAGGGTACAGCTTAGGGTACGACAGTGCTTAAGGGTTAGCGTAAGTGTGAGGGCACGAGTTAGTGTTGGTGTACTGGTTAAGACAAGGACACCGATGAGGGTAAGGCCTCGGAAAAGGGTCACGTTCAGGGTTTCGCTTAGCGTTAGGGTTAGGCAATGGGGAGGGATTAGGGTTCAAGATTGGGTACGACAATGCTTAAGGGTTAGCGTACGTTTGAGGGCATGGGTTAGTGTTTGTGTACTGGTTAAGCTTAGGGCATTGGTTAGTGTAGGGCATCGGAAGTGGGTCCGGTTTAGGGATGGGGTTAGGGTTAGGGTTAGGGAATGGGGAGGGATTAGGGTACAATTTAGGGTACGACAACTCTTAAGGTTTAGCGTACGTGTGAGGGCACGAGTTCGTGTTGGTGACCTGGTTAAGATTAGGGCACGGGTGAGGGTAAGGCTTCAGGTGAGGGTCAGGTTTATGATTCGGGTTAGGGTTAGGGTTAGGGAATGGGAGGGATTAGGGTACAGTTTAGGGTACGAAAAGGCTTAAGGGTTAGCGTACGTGTGAGGGCATGTGTTAGTGTTGGTGTCCTGGTTTAGATTAGGGCACGGGTGAGGGTAAGGCTTCAGGTGAGGGTCAGGGTTAGGATTCGGGTTAGGGTTAGGGTTAGGGAATGGAGAGGGAATAGGGTACAGCTTAGCGTACGAAAAGGCTTAAGGGTTAGCGTACGTGTGAGGGTCCGAGTTAGTGTGGGTGTCCTGGTTAAAATTAGGACACGGGTGAGGATAAAGTTTCGGGTGAGGGTCAGGGATAGAATTCGGGTTAGGGTTAGGGTTAGGGAATGGGGAGATATTAGGGCACAGTTTAGGGTACCACAACGCTTAAGGTTTATCGAACGTGTGAGGTCACTAGTTAGTGTTAGTGTACTGCTTACGATTAGGGCACGGGTGAGGGTAAGGCCTCGGAAGAGGGTCACGTTAAGGGTTAGGGTTAGCGTTAGGGTTAGGGAATGGGGATTGATATGGGTACAGGTTAGGGTACGGCAATGGCTTAGGGTTAGCGTACGTTAGAGGGCATGGGTTAGTGTTGATGTACTGTTTAAAATTAGGACAGCGGTGAGGGTAAAGTTTCGGGTGAGTGTCATGTTTAGGTTTCAGGTTAGGGTTAGGGTTAAGGAATGGAGAGGGATTAGGGTACAGGATAGGGTACGACAATGCTTAAGGGTTAACGTACGTTTGAGGGCATGAGTTAGTGTTTGTGTACTGGTTAAGATTCGGGCATTGGTTAGGGTAGGGCATCAGAAGTGGGTCAGGTTTAGGGATGGTGTTAGGCTTAGTGTTAAGGAATGGGGAGGGATTAGGGTACAATTTAGGGTACGACAACGCTTAAGGTTTAGTGTACGTGTGAGGGCACGAGTTAGTGTTGGTGTCCTGGTTAAGATGAAGGCACGGGTGAGGGTAAGGCTTCGGGTGAGGGTCAGGGTTAGGATTCGTGTTAGGGTTAGGGTTAAGGAATGCAGAGGGATTAGGGTACAGCTTAGGGTACGACAGTGCTTAAGGGTTAGCGTTCGTGTGAGGGCAAGGGTTAGTGTTAGTGTCCTGGTTAAGATTAGGGCACGGGTGAGGGTAAGGCTTCAGGTGAGGGTCAGGGTTAGGATTCGGGTTAGGGTTAGGGTTAGGGAATGGGGAGGGATTAGGGTACAGTTTAGGGTACGACAACAATTAAGGGTGGGCGTACGTGTGAGGGCACGAGTTAGTGTTGGTGTCCTGGTTAAGATTAGGGCACGGGTGAGGGTAAGGTTTCGGGTGAGGGTCAGGGATAGAATTCGGGTTAGGGTTAGGTTTAGGGAATGGGGAGATATTAGGGAACAGTTTAGGGTACCACAACGCTTAAGGTTTAGCGTACGTGTGAGGTCACTAGTTAGTGTTAGTGTACTGCTTACGATTAGGGCACGGGTGAGGGTAAGGCCTCGGAAGAGGGTCACGTTAAGGGTTAGGGTTAGGGTTAGGGTTAGTGAATGGGGATTGATTAGGGTACAGGTCAGGGTACGGCAATGGCTTAGGGTTAGCGTACGTTAGAGGGCATGGGTTAGTGTTGATGTACTGGTTAAAATTAGGACACGGGTGAGGGTAAAGTTTCGGGTGAGTGTCATGGTTAGGTTTCAGGTTAGGGTTAGGGTTAGGGAATGGAGAGGGATTAGGGTACAGGTTAGGGTACCACTGCGATTTAGTGTTAGCGTACGTGTGAGGGCACGAGTTAGTCTTGGTGTCCTGGTTAAGATTAGGGCACGGGTGAGGGTAAGGCTTCGGGTGAGGGTCAGGGTTAGGATTCGGGTTAGGGTTAGGGTTAGGGAATGGAGAGGGATTAGGGTACAGGTTAGGGTACGACAATGCTTAAGGGTTAGTGTAAGTGTGAGGGCACAAGTTAGCGTTGGTGTACTGGTTAAGACAAGGGCACCGATGACGTTAAGACCTCGGAAAAGTGTCACGTTCAGGGTTTCGCTTAGGGTTAGGGTTAGGGAATGGGGAGGGATTAGGGTACAGGATAGGGTACGACAATGCTTAAGGGTTAACGTACGTTTGAGGGCATGAGTTAGTGTTTGTGTACTGGTTAAGATTAGGGCAATGGTTAGGGTAGGGCATCGAACGTTGGTCAGGTTTAGGGATGGAGTTAGTGTTAGGCTTAAGGAATGGGGAGGGATTAGGGTACAATTTAGGGTACGACAACGCTTAAGGTTTAGCGTACTTGTGAGGGCACGAGGTAGTGTTAGTGTCCTGGTTAAGATTAGGGCACGGGTGAGGGTAAGGCTTCAGGTGAGGGTCAGGGTTATGATTCGGGTTAGGGTTAGGGTTAGGGAATGGGGAGGGATTAGGGTACAGTTTAGGGTACGACAACGATTAAGGGTGGGCGTACGTGTGAGGGCACGAGTTAGTGTTGGTGTCCTGGTTAAGATTAGGGCACGGGTGAGGGTAAGGTTTCGGGTGAGGGTCAGGGATAGAATTCGGGTTAGGGTTAGGTTTAGGGAATGTGGAGATATTAGGGCACAGTTTAGGGTAACACAACGCTTAAGGTTTATCGTACGTGTGAGGTCACTAGTTAGGGTTAGTGTACTGCTTACGATTAGGGCACGGGTGAGGGTAAGGCCTCGGAAGAGGGTCACGTTAAGGGTTAGGGTTAGGGTTAGGGTTAGGGAATGGGGATTGATTAGGGTACAGGTTAGGGTATGGCAATGGCTTAGGGTTAGCGTACGTTAGAGGGCATGGGTTAGTGTTGATGTACTGGTTAAAATTAGGACACGGGTGAGGGTGAAGTTTCGCGTGAGTGTCATGGTTAGGTTTC
>JAZAQT010000362.1:270000-272500 GCA_036417435.1 Inia geoffrensis
TAGGGTTAGGGTTAGGGTTAGGGTTAGGGTTAGGGTTAGGGTTAGGGTTAGGGTTAGGGTTAGGGTTAGGGTTAGGGTTAGGGTTAGGGTTAGGGTTAGGGTTAGGGTTAGGGTTAGGGTAAGGGTTAGGGTTAGGGTTAGGGTTAGGGTTAGGGTTAGGGTTAGGGTTAGGGTTAGGGTTAGGTTAGGGTTAGGGTTAGGGTTAGGGTTAGGGTTAGGGTTAGGGTTAGGGTTAGGGTTAGGGTTAGGGTTAGGGTTAGGGTTAGGGTTAGGGTTAGGGTTAGGGTTAGGGTTAGGGTTAGGGTTAGGGTTAGGGTTAGGGTTAGGGTTAGGGTTAGGGTTAGGGTTAGGGTTAGGGTTAGGGTTAGGGTTAGGGTTAGGGTTAGGTTAGGGTTAGGGTTAGGGTTAGGGTTAGGGTTAGGGTTAGGGTTAGGGTTAGGGTTAGGGTTAGGGTTAGGGTTAGGGTTAGGGTTAGGGTTAGGGTTAGGGTTAGGGTTAGGGTTAGGGTTAGGGTTAGGGTTAGGGTTAGGGTTAGGGTTAGGGTTAGGGTTAGGGTTAGGGTTAGGGTTAGGGTTAGGGTTAGGGTTAGGGTTAGGGTTAGGGTTAGGGTTAGGGTTAGGGTTAGGGTTAGGGTTAGGGTTAGGGTTAGGGTTAGGGTTAGGGTTAGGGTTAGGGTTAGGGTTAGGTTAGGGTTAGGGTTAGGGTTAGGGTTAGGGTTAGGGTTAGGGTTAGGGTTAGGGTTAGGGTTAGGGTTAGGGTTAGGGTTAGGGTTAGGGTTAGGGTTAGGGTTAGGGTTAGGGTTAGGGTTAGGGTTAGGGTTAGGGTTAGGGTTAGGGTTAGGGTTAGGGTTAGGGTTAGGGTTAGGGTTAGGGTTAGGGTTAGGGTTAGGGTTAGGGTTAGGGTTAGGGTTAGGGTTAGGGTTAGGGTTAGGGTTAGGGTTAGGGTTAGGGTTAGGGTTAGGGTTAGGGTTAGGGTTAGGGTTAGGGTTAGGGTTAGGGTTAGGGTTAGGGTTAGGGTTAGGGTTAGGGTTAGGGTTAGGGTTAGGGTTAGGGTTAGGGTTAGGGTTAGGGTTAGGGTTAGGGTTAGGGTTAGGGTTAGGGTTAGGGTTAGGGTTAGGGTTAGGGTTAGGGTTAGGGTTAGGGTTAGGGTTAGGGTTAGGGTTAGGGTTAGGGTTAGGGTTAGGGTTAGGGTTAGGGTTAGGGTTAGGGTTAGGGTTAGGGTTAGGGTTAGGGTTAGGGTTAGGGTTAGGGTTAGGGTTAGGGTTAGGGTTAGGGTTAGGGTTAGGGTTAGGGTTAGGGTTAGGGTTAGGGTTAGGGTTAGGGTTAGGGTTAGGGTTAGGGTTAGGGTTAGGGTTAGGGTTAGGGTTAGGGTTAGGGTTAGGGTTAGGGTTAGGGTTAGGGTTAGGGTTAGGGTTAGGGTTAGGGTTAGGGTTAGGGTTAGGGTTAGGGTTAGGGTTAGGGTTAGGGTTAGGGTTAGGGTTAGGGTTAGGGTTAGGGTTAGGGTTAGGGTTAGGGTTAGGGTTAGGGTTAGGGTTAGGGTTAGGGTTAGGGTTAGGGTTAGGGTTAGGGTTAGGGTTAGGGTTAGGGTTAGGGTTAGGGTTAGGGTTAGGGTTAGGGTTAGGGTTAGGGTTAGGGTTAGGGTTAGGGTTAGGGTTAGGGTTAGGGTTAGGGTTAGGGTTAGGGTTAGGGTTAGGGTTAGGGTTAGGGTTAGGGTTAGGGTTAGGGTTAGGGTTAGGGTTAGGGTTAGGGTTAGGGTTAGGGTTAGGGTTAGGGTTAGGGTTAGGGTTAGGGTTAGGGTTAGGGTTAGGGTTAGGGTTAGGGTTAGGGTTAGGGTTAGGGTTAGGGTTAGGGTTAGGGTTAGGGTTAGGGTTAGGGTTAGGGTTAGGGTTAGGGTTAGGGTTAGGGTTAGGGTTAGGGTTAGGGTTAGGGTTAGGGTTAGGGTTAGGGTTAGGGTTAGGGTTAGGGTTAGGGTTAGGGTTAGGGTTAGGGTTAGGGTTAGGGTTAGGGTTAGGGTTAGGGTTAGGGTTAGGGTTAGGGTTAGGGTTAGGGTTAGGGTTAGGGTTAGGGTTAGGGTTAGGGTTAGGGTTAGGGTTAGGGTTAGGGTTAGGGTTAGGGTTAGGGTTAGGGTTAGGGTTAGGGTTAGGGTTAGGGTTAGGGTTAGGGTTAGGGTTAGGGTTAGGGTTAGGGTTAGGGTTAGGGTTAGGGTTAGGGTTAGGGTTAGGGTTAGGGTTAGGGTTAGGGTTAGGGTTAGGGTTAGGGTTAGGGTTAGGGTTAGGGTTAGGGTTAGGGTTAGGGTTAGGGTTAGGGTTAGGGTTAGGGTTAGGGTTAGGGTTAGGGTTAGGGTTAGGGTTAGGGTTAGGGTTAGGGTTAGGGTTAGGGTTAGGGTTAGGGTTAGGGTTAGGGTTAGGGTTAGGGTTAGGGTTAGGGTTAGGGTTAGGGTTAGGGTTAGGGTTAGGGTTAGGGTTAGGGTTAGGGTTAGGGTTAGGGTTAGGGTTAGGGTT
>JAZAQT010000362.1:277500-283753 GCA_036417435.1 Inia geoffrensis
TGAGGGCACGAGTTAGTCTTGGTGTCCTGGTTAAGATTAGGGCACGGGTGAGGGTAAGGCTTCGGGTGAGGGTCAGGGTTAGGATTCGGGTTAGGGTTAGGGTTAGGGAATGGAGAGGGATTAGGGTACAGGTTAGGGTACGACAATGCTTAAGGGTTAGCGTAAGTGTGAGGGCACGAGTTAGTTTTGGTGTACTGGTTAAGACAAGGGCACCGATGAGGGTAAGGCCTCGGCAAAGGGTCACGTTCAGGGTTTCGCTTAGGGTTAGGGTTAGGGAATGGGGAGGGATTAGGGTACAGGATAGGGTACGACAATGCTTAAGGGTTAACGTACGTTTGAGGGCATGAGTTTGTGTTTGTGTACTGGTTAAGATTAGGGCAATGGTTAGGGTAGGGCATCGGACGTGGGTCAGGTTTAGAGATGGAGTTAGGGTTAGGGTTAAGGAATGGGGAGGGATTAGGGTACAATTTAGGGTACGACAACGCTTAAGGTTTAGCGTACGTGTGAGGGCACGAGTTAGTGTTGGTGTCCTGGTTAAGATTAGGGCACGGGTGAGGGTAAGGCTTCGGGTGAGGGTCAGGGTTAGGATTCGTGTTAGGGTTAGGGTTAAGGAATGCAGAGGGATTAGGGTACAGCTTAGTGTACGACAGTGCTTAAGGGTTAGCGTTCGTGTGAGGGCAAGGGTTAGTGTTAGTGTCCTGGTTAAGATTAGGGCACGGGTGAGGGTAAGGCTTCAAGTGAGGGTCAGGGTTAGGATTCGGGTTAGGGTTATGGTTAGGGAATGGGGAGGGATTAGGGTACAGTTTAGGGTACGACAACGATTAAGGGTGGGCGTACGTGTGAGGGCACGAGTTAGTGTTGGTGTCCTGGTTAAGATTAGGGCACGGGTGAGGGTAAGGCTTCGGGTGAGGGTCAGGGTTAGGATTCGGGTTAGGGTTAGGGTTAGGGAATGGAGAGGGAATAGGGCACACATTAGGGTACGACAGTACTTAAGGGTTAGCGTTCGTGTGAGCGCAAGAGTTAGTGTTAGTGTCCTGGTTAAGATTAGGGCACGGGTGAGGGTAAGGCTTCAGGTGAGGGTCAGGTTTATGATTCGGGTTAGGGTTAGGGTTAGGGAATGGGAGGGATTAGGGTACAGTTTAGGGTACGACAAGGCTTAAGGGTTAGCGTACGTGTGAGGGCCCGAGTTAGTGTGGGTGTCCTGGTTAACATTAGGTCATCGGTGAGGGTAAGGTTTCGGGTGAGGGTCAGGGATAGAATTCGGGTTAGGGTTAGGGTTAGGGAATGGGGAGATATTAGGGCACAGTTTAGGGTACCACAACGCTTAAGGTTTAGCGTACGTGTGAGGTCACTAGTTAGTGTTAGTGTACTGCTTACGATTAGGGCACGGGTGAGGGTAAGGCCTCGGAAGAGGGTCACGTTAAGGGTTAGGGTTATGCTTAGGGTTAGGGAATGGGGATTGATTAGGGTACAGGTTAGTGTACGGCAATGGCTTAGGGTTAGCATACGTTAGAGGGCATGGGTTAGTGTTGATGTACTGGTTAAAATTAGGACACGGGTGAGGGTAAAGTTTCGGGTGAGTGTCATGGTTAGGTTTCAGGTTAGGGTTAGGGTTAGGGAATGGAGAGGGAGTAGGGTACAGGTTAGGGTACAGCTGCGGTTTAGTGTTAGCGTACATGTGGGTGCATGAGTTAGTCTTGGTGTCCTGGTTAAGATTAGGGCACGGGTGAGGGTAAGGCTTTGGGTGAGGATCAGTGTTAGGATTCGGGTTAGGGTTAGGGTTAGGGAATGGGGAGGGATTAGTGTACAGGTTAGGGTACGACAATGCATAAGGGTTAGCGTAAGTGTGAGGGCATGAGTTAGTGTTGGTGTACTGGTTAAGACAAGGGCACCGATGAGGTTAAGGCCTCGGAAAAGGGTCACGTTCAGGGTTTCGCTTAGGGTTAGGGTTAGGGAATGGGGAGGGATTAGGATACAGGATAGGGTACGACAATGCTTAAGGCTTAACGTACGTTTGAGGGCAGGAGTTAGTGTTTGTGTACTGGTTAAGATTAGGGCATTGGTTAGGGTAGGGCATCGGACGTGTGTCAGGTTTAGGGACGGGGTGAGGGTTAGGGTTAAGGAATGGGGAGAGATTAGGGTACAATTTAGGGTACAACAACGCTTAAGGTTTAGCGTACGTGTGAGGGCACGAGTTAGTGTTGGTGTCTTGGTTAAGATTAGGGCACGGGTGAGGGTAAGGCTTCGGGTGAGGGTCAGGGTTAGGATTCATGTTAGGGTTAGGGTTAAGGAATGCAGAGGGATTAGGGTACAGTTTAGGGTACGACAGTGCTTAAGGGTTAGCGTTCGTGTGAGGGCAAGTGTTAGTGTTAGTGTCCTGGTTAAGATTAGTGCACGGGTGAGGGTAAGGTTTCGGGTGAGGGTCAGGGATAGAATTCGGGTTAGGTTTAGGGTTAGGGAATGGGGAGATATTAGGGCACAGTTTAGGGTACCACAACGCTTAAGGTTTAGCGTACGTGTGAGGTCACTAGTTAGTGTTAGTGTACTGCTTACGATTAGGGCACGGGTGAGGGTAAGGCCTCGGAAGAGGGTCACGTTAAGGTTTAGGGTTAGGGTTAGGGTTAGGGAATGGGAATTGATTAGGGTACAGGTTAGGGTACGGCAATGGCTTAGGGTTAGCGTACGTTAGAGGGCATGGGTTAGTGTTGATGTACTGGTTAAAATTAGGACACGGGTGAGGGTGAAGTTTCGCGTGAGTGTCGTGGTTAGGTTTCAGGTTACGGTTAGCGATAGGGAATGGAGAGGGATTAGGGTACAGGTTAGGGGACCGCTGCAGTTTAGTGTTAGCGTACGTGTGAGGGCACGAGTTAGTCTTGGTGTCCTGGTTAAGATTAGGGCACGGGTGAGGGTAAGGCTTCGGGTGAGGGTCAGGGTTAGGAATCGGGTTAGGGTTAGTGTTAGGGAATGTAGAGGGATTAGGGTACAGGTTAGGGTACGACAATGCTTAATGGTTAGCGTAAGTGTGAGGGCACGAGTTAGTGTTGGTGTACTGGTTAAGACAAGGGCACCGATGAGGGTAAGGCCTCAGAAAAGGGTCACGTTCAGGGTTTCGCTTAGGGTTAGGGTTAGGGAATGGGGAGGGATTAGGGTACAAGATAGAGTGCGACAATGCTTAAGGGTTAACGTACGTTTGAGGGCATGAGTTAGTGTTTGTGTACTAGTTAAGATTAGGGCATTGGTTAGGGTAGGGCATTGGACGTGGGTCAGGTTTAGGGATGGGGTTAGGCTTAGGGTTAAGGAATGGGGAGGGATTAGGGTACAATTTAGGGTACGACAACGCTTAAGGTTTAGCGTACGTGTGAGGGCACGAGTTAGTGTTGGTGTCCTGGTTAAGATTAGGGCACGGGTGAGGAAAAGGCTTCGGTTGAGGTTCAGGGTTAGGATTCGTGTTAGGGTTAGGGTTAAGGAATGCAGAGGGATTAGGGTACAGCTTAGGGTACGACAGTGCTTAAGGGTTTGCGTAAGTGTGAGGGCACGATTTAATGTTGGTGTACTGGTTAAGACAAGGGCACCGATGAGGGTAAGGCCTCGGAAAAGGTTCACGTTCAGGGTTTCGGTTTGGGTCAGGGTTAGGGAATTGGGAGGGATTAGGGTACAGGATAGGGTACGACAATGCTTAAGGGTTAGCGTACGTTTGAGGGCATGAGTGAGTGTTTGTGTACTGGTTAAGATTAGGGCATTGGTTAAGGTAGGGCATCGGAAGTGGTTCAGGTTTATTGATGGGGTTAGGGTTAGGATTAAGGAATGGGGAGGGATTAGGGTACTATTAAGGGTACGACAACGCTTAAGGTTTAGCGTACGTGTGAGGGCACGAGTTAGTGTTGGTGTCCTGGTTAAGATTAGGGCACGGGTGAGGGTAAGGCTTCGGGTGAGGGTCAGGGTTAGGATTCGTGTTAGGGTTAAGGTTAAGGAATGCAGAGGGATTAGGGTACAGCTTAGGGTACGACAGTGTTTAAGGGTTAGCGTTCGTGTGAGGGCAAGGGTTATTGTTAGTGTCCTGGTTAAGATTAGGGCACGGGTGAGGGTAAGGCTTCAGGTGAGGGTCAGTGTTAGGATTCGGGTTAGGGTTAGGGTTAGGGAATGGGGAGGGATTAGGGTACAGTTTAGGGTACGACAACGATTAAGGGTTAGCGTACGTGTGAGGGCACGAGTTAGTGTTGGTGTCCTTGTTAAGATTAGGGCACGGGTGAGGGTAAGGTTTCGGGTGAGGGTCAGGGATAGAATTCGGGTTAGGGTTAGGGTTAGGGAATGGGGAGATATTAGGGCACAGTTTAGGGTACCACAACGCTTAAGGTTTAGCGTACGTGTGAGGTCACTAGTTAGTGTTAGTGTACTGCTTACGATTAGGGCACGGGTGAGGGTAAGGCCTCGGAAGATGGTCACGTTAAGGGTTAGGGTTATGGTTAGGGTTAGGGAATGGGGATTGATTAGGGTACAGGTTAGTGTGCGGCAATGGCTTAGGGTTAGCATACGTTAGAGAGCATGGGTTAGTGTTGATGTACTGTTTAAAATTAGGACACGGGTGAGGGTAAAGTTTCGGGTGAGTGTCATGGTTAGGTTTCAGGTTAGGGTTAGGGTTAGGGAATGGAGAGGGAGTAGGGTACAGGTTAGGGTACCGCTGCGGTTTAGTGTTAGCGTACGTGTGAGGGCACGAGTTAGTCTTGGTGTCCTGGTTAAGATTAGGGCACGGGTGAGGGTATGGCTTCGGGTGAGGGTCAGGGTTAGGATTCGGGTTAGGGTTAGGGTTAGGGAATGGAGAGGGATTAGGGTACATGTTAGGGTACGACAACGCTTAAGGTTTAGCGTACGTGTGAGGGCACGAGTTAGTGTTGGTGTCCTGGTTAAGATTAGGGCACGGGTGAGGGTAAGGCTTCGGGTGAGGGTCAGGGTTAGGATTCGTGTTAGGGTTAGGGTTAAGGAATGCAGAGGGATTAGGGTACAACTTACGGTACGACAGTGTTTAAGGGTTAGCGTTCGTGTGAGGGCAAGGGTTATTGTTAGTGTCCTGGTTAAGATTAGGGCACGGGTGAGGGTAAGGCTTCAGGTGAGGGTCAGGGTTAGGATTCGGGTTAGGGTTAGGGTTAGGGAATGGGGAGGGATTAGGGTACAGTTTAGGTTACGACAACGATTAAGGGTGGGCGTACGTGTGAGGGCACGAGTTAGTGTTGGTGTCCTGGTTAAGATTAGGGCACGGGTCAGGGTAAGGCTTTGGGTGAGGGTCAGGGTTAGGATTCGGGTTAGGGTTAGGTTTAGGGAATGGAGAGGGAATAGGGTACACATTGGGGTACGACAGTACTTAAGGGTTAGCGTTCGTGTGAGGGCAAGAGTTAGTGTTAGTGTCCTGGTTAAGATTAGGCCACGGGTGAGGGTAAGGCTTCAGGTGAGGGTCAGGTTTATGATTCGGGTTAGGGTAAGGGTTAGGGAATGGGAGGGATTAGGGTACAGTTTAGGGTACGACAAGGCTTAAGGGTTAGCGTACGTGTGAGGGCCCGAGTTAGTGTGGGTGTCCTGGTTAACATTAGGTCATCGGTGAGGGTAAGGTTTCGGGTGAGGGTCAGGGATAGAATTCGGGTTAGGGTTAGGGTTAGGGAATGGAGAGATATTAGGGCACAGTTTAGGGTACCACAACGCTTAAGGTTTAGCGTACGTGTGAGGTCACTAGTTAGTGTTAGTGTACTGCTTACGATTAGGGCACGGGTGAGGGTAAGGCCTCGGAAGATGGTCACGTTAAGGGTTAGGGTTATGGTTAGGGTTAGGGAATGGGGATTGATTAGGGTACAGGTTAGTGTTCGGCAATGGCTTAGGGTTAGCATACGTTAGAGGGCATGGGTTAGTGTTGATGTACTGTTTAAAATTAGGACACGGGTGAGGGTAAAGTTTCGGGTGAGTGTCATGGTTAGGTTTCAGGTTAGGGTTAGGGTTAGGGAATGGAGAGGGAGTAGGGTACAGGTTAGGGTACCGCTGCGGTTTAGTGTTAGCGTACGTGTGAGTGCACGAGTTAGTCTTGGTGTCCTGGTTAAGATTAGGGCACGGGTGAGGGTAAGGTTTCGGGTGAGGGTCAGGGATAGAATTCGGGTTAGGGTTAGGGTTAGGGAATGGGGAGATATTAGGGCACAGTTTAGGGTACCACAACGCTTAAGGTTTAGCGTACGTGTGAGGTCACTAGTTAGTGTACTGCTTACGATTAGGGCAC